>NW_022259293.1:77588-87885 GCF_009602425.1 Actinia tenebrosa | reverse complement strand
CCCACCCTCCCCGCGGTAAAAAAGGAAGGATCCTTTACACGAGGAAGGTCATTGTCTTGTGACACGAGACTCTAGAACCATACTAGTGTTTCTATCTTTCTCCATGCCCAGTCTCCAGGCCTGTCCTAAGAATCCCCCCCACCCGAAGCTGCAGTAGTATTGCTTCACGACTTCACAAACAAATCAACACGGACGAGCCGACGATGATCAATAATCAGCTTATCGTTCACGTTATTTACAATGACCTTTAATCTCGTTCCACAGACATATTAAAACGAACGAGACGAAAGGTCCCATAACAAGATGATTACTACCTCCTGACGATGTTGTTCTCCCTCATACAACTCCTGTTACCTCCAAGATGATCTGGGTTTTATTCTTCGTCTCTTTGGTCGGGTTTGGAGTTGCAAATGACACAAAACCAAGAGGTAGGAGGCTCTTAAATAATATATGATAATCTTCCTGACTATATTATGTATCATTGGCTCTTGACGTCTGATTTTCACGAGGTACTTCAGTAAGTCACGAATCTTTCCTCCATAATCTTTTTTGTTTGTTTGTGAACTTTTTTTAGGGATTCTTAGTTTATTCTTTAACGAAAACCGAATTGGAATCAGTATAGCTGTCATAATTAGTTTTTTTCTTGAAAGGTTTCTAAATGCATCGAATGTGGTAAACTGATTGTAGCTTGTCACGAAGCCAACAAACAACAAACAGTAGTTGAAAGGAGACGAAAATGAGAACAAAACATGAATCTATATAACTATACTGATTTAAATTTGAGAAAACAAAGATATATAGAAAACAGCTATATATGAGAAATAAGTCTTAACTCTAAAATAACAAGAAATTCAAATTTAAGAAATCCAATTACAAAAAGAAAAAAAAAAAAGAAAGAAAAATGCAGCACTGTTCTGGGCTGATCTAAGTAAGGGCACTGCTATCTCCATGACGAACTAGAATTTAGCGTGTAGGGAGGGAGAAAAAGACCTTTGAATTCCCGAATTCGAATTCTAAGTCAAGATAGAACTTGATAAATACAGTAAATGATATAAACGCAAGATCTGGGAAAGAACTACATGAAAACCGAAGAATCCTGAGAAAAAAACCTTAAATCAAGGAAGCGGACCTAACAAACTCTACTCATATGTAATGCAGAAAAAAATGTAGTATATAACGCATTATGACTTACTTGTCTGTGGTCCTTTGATAACAGAAAAGCAAAACCCAGACTGGTAATACAAATAAGRTAGATTTATATCAGGTGTCCTTCAAATTGTGATATAATTCGGTATTCATTCCCGTCATGGTTGTATTAATGAGGTAAGGATATTTGTTTCTTCTTAAGTACTTCTCTTGAAGCGCTGATCAAATCTGATTAGAATTGTTAGTGGGGTCGGTAGTAGAGAGAGAGGAGAGAGCGTAGAAAAGATGATGTGAGGCAAGTTGGAAAGAAATAGAAAAAGCAAAACAAGAATGAAGAAAGAAAGAAAGAAAGAAAGAGGGATAGTGGGAGCGGTATAAAGGGAGAGATGGGAAAGAGAGAAAGGAAGAGAGAAAGTAAATGAGAGAGAAAAGGAGAAAAAAGAAATAAGAAGGAAAATGAACTGAGAGGGAAAGAGAAAATAACTTTCCTTGAAACATCTTGTTTTTCGATTTATCCTATTATAAACAAACCCCCGTCTAGCTACAAGACGTAATAAGAGGATTTCTCTACAAGGAATTCAAGTTTAAACCTCTTAATATTGGTGATTACTTGAAGATGGTTTATCAATTATAGATTTTGGACTTGATATAGGCCGTAAATAGCTGGTGCGTGTTTAGTGTTTGTTGTTGTCGTGCTCTAATGTGGTAATGTGTTTGTTTGCTCAGTTGTGTTGTTTAAAATATAATCTGAATAAAATATATTATGGGATTTAGAACTGAAAYATTTTTTGCGGAGGGAAAAAAACTTAAAGAGAACCGGGATAAAAGCCTTCAAATAAACCCTCAATATTCCCTTCCACTGTTCCCTGCGCCATCTTGAAAGGTAGCTGTGCCTTTGCATCGAAGCGAGACGAATGGTGAGCTTTGCAATGATAGAGACCTTTTTTTAACACCTTGGACAATTATTCACAGGTCCCTATCGTTGCAAGCTCACCGTTTGTCTCGCTTCGATGCAAAGGCACGGCTACCTTTCAAGATGGCGCAGGGAACTGGGAAGGGGACTATTTTATCGAAAAAACCTGAGACTACCTCTAGTCAGCGCACGGCTCACAAATTCACATATCGAATAGGACGTTTGTATGATGGCGTCAATATTTGACTCCCCCTACCAAGATGCTTCGAGAAYTTTCTTTCTTAATTAAATTTGTATTACCTCATGAGAGTAGTAAGACAATGGGTGCTAATTAACTGAACAAAAGAAAGTGTGCAAGGGAGCCTGGTAGTAGAGGTCAATGACGCCATCGTGCAAACATCTTATTGGGATTTAGCGCGTTAGGTTTCGTTAGGTTTTTGGAAAACCGCTGAAGCTGGAGGAAAACCCTTGAATCATAGCGAGCTCTTCAAAAAATCATCAGGCGGGAGAACAAACGCTTATGTTTTAACAACACTACTATTAACAATTTCTTTTTTTTAAAACAAAAATCTTAAAATATGTTTACAAAAAACTAACTCCTTGGATTTTGTCAACAAAAATGCACATAAGTCTTAGTTTAAGTCTAAATTAAGGATTAAAAAGCATCTTCTTTTTCTGTAATTCTAACGTTATTATATTTGATCGACTCACTTGTCTTAGTGTATTTCTGTGTTTGCTTTCAGGCTTCTTTACGAAAGTTTCTCATTTTTTAGGCTTGTTGGCTCAAAAAATCCAGACCCTATTGTTGCTTTGGATTTTTGTTGACAGCTTTAATTAAAGCGCTAGAAAAGAATAAATCTAGTGTTGCTATTGGCTCTTGTCCCACTCTATGTTTACTGCTGGGTCGGTGTGTCAAATGTCTTGACAAACAATCAAAAAAAGATTCCAACTTCTTCAAGAACATTGTTCTCTTCATGTTAACGCAGTCTGTAAGCAAACTGAACTTGCCTAGACTCTAGACAGAATGACCTCAACTTAAAATATTCTTTTGCAGTCGATTGTAATGACTTGAAAGGATTATTTTGAGATTTGCTGGCAAAGGAAGTTCATCTAAATTACGTAAAACTACTTTCTTCTGAGTCAAGTAACTCTAGGAGTCTTTATTCTTAGTTAAGAGAGTTTAATAGTTTTCTCGAGTAGTATTGCTCTGATAGGTATTCAAAACGGCGCTTCATGCAACGCCTAGTGGTTAAAGAACATTAACTTTTCTCTGGATTCTGAGAGATGATATGACCACAGTAGTAATGCATTCTCAAATCTCTAGAATTCTCTTGGCAATGGTCGTAGCATTTTCGTGTCTCGCAAAAGTGGCTCCTCAGGGCTGGCACGGTAAGTTGTGCTCCATTCTTTTACTCAGCTTTCACTTTAAACAGTTTCCAATGTAAAATAAATGTTTTTTGTCACTTGTAACAGTTGTTTTCAGTTAATTTTCAATTGAATAATTGAGTTGATAGGTAATTTTCTATTTTAGGTATTGGTTTTGATTGTTCTAGCTATTCAATACGAAAACTTTATCGTTTACTATTCAAGATCCCACTAAAACTTGTGGAGTTGGAGTTAGAAAACTTTGGAATCCATAAACGCAGAGAAGAGTTAAATTCAAAATATAGTTTATATTTATTTTAATTATTTTACAAAAATAAGCTTAACAATGCCGGTATTTTTACTAGTCACGGAGACTAAAATACGTATAGAACGAAATAGCACGTTATTCCTAAGGAAAACAAAAGAAAAATAAGAAAAAGTTTTTGCTTTCAAAGTTCTGATCCAAGATGACTTTGAATCTTTATGGCAGACATTTCTTTTCTTTTCTTTTCTTTTTTTTTTTTTTTGCATCGAGAGACGGTGAAACTCGATCCTATAAAATTGTTTGTAAAGTACATATWTAAAGTTAAACAATGGCTGAATGGAATGGTGCTTTATTGTTCTGAAGTGTCCTGTCTGTCGAGGTTTTGATTTTAAATGATGATAATAATGGAAGGTTCTTATATAGTGCATTTATACAACGTCTCAATGCGCTTTACATTTATGACCAGTGGAGGACTTTACGTGCTGCATATTAATATTATTAAAAATATTTTTTTAGCTAAAGAGTGGTTATTTCTTAGTACAGTTTGAATAGACAAAGAAGCGTTCTGTTGTAATTTCTAAGAATCTGGTTCCTTCTCAGTTTTTTGAAGAAAAAAAGGTTTTTTACCTTATTATCGGATTGTAGTGTTAATGATTTAAGATCGTGTTTGTTACATGGTTTTAAGGAATAGGATATTTTAAAATATATTAATGGTGCATATGTTACTACAGCAAATTTAGCTTTTGAAAGATTCATTCTCAGGCAAACAAGTTAATGTTTATTGTTGCTCGCGAATTCATTCGGTTGAAAAATTTAAAGAAATGAGAAAGAAAATGAACGAACAGAATTAAGTGTAGGGATGACAATGCTTGATAGGCAAAGTAAAGGAAAGAAATAGAAAAAAGAAAAGAGCTATGACAAGGAAAGAAGCATTGCGAGAAGGAAACAGGGGGACGAGGAAAGCAAAGGGCCGAAGGTAAAACAAAGAAAGCGGAAAATGRAGAAGCGAGAGTAAAATTTAAAAAAATGTATTTTCCGACTATTTTTCATCGCATATAAAGTGAAAATTAATTAATATATTTGTACCGACTTGTTAATAATTTCAAGTAAACAACGGCACACAAGAGAAAAGAGGACTACAATTAATCATTGTTGTTGTCATGAACAGTGTAAACTAATTCCTTACCAACTATTTTTTCATTTCCTTTATTCTTCGTGGTATTTATCCACGAGTTCTTAACTACCTTCAAATAGCAAATAATCCTACTTTGTGTSCGACGTCTGAACGTTCTGCCGGATCTTGGAGCAATTGCTATGGAAACCTTCAAATAGATCCAAATACAGCTAGATGCTATCTTTCTTCAGTGGTTTGGTCTGTGCTTATGAACAATTCATTATATTTTGAATAAATATTGTACGATTCAATGTAGACAGTCTGTGGATTGAATAAAGTCTGATGAGGAAATCCATCCATCCGTCCGTCCGTCCGTCCGTCCCTCCGTCCGTCCGTCCCTCCCTCCCTCCCTCCCTCCCTTCTCCCTCTCTCCCTCCCTCTTCCCTCCCTCCATCCGTCCGACCGTCCGTCCGTCCGTCCAACCGTCCATCCACCCACGTGACCATTATCAGCCAATCAGCTACGTAGACAATATYCATATCATTATATACATCTATCTAATATTTTCCAGACTGCCGCAAGCCACTTGGTATGGTCAGTGGGGCCATCCTCGATCAACAAATCCAAGCAGCTTCAGTGTATAACAACGAGACGACCTACGGTCCATCATTTGCTAGACTTGGTTTCCCTGGTGGCGGGTACCGGGCTGATCCTAATGCTGATCAGGCTTGGATCATGGTCATATTTACCAAGCCCACCATTATTACTGGCATAGCGACCCAAGGGTTTGGTGATGAGAGGATTCAAGAATGGGTTGACAAGTTTTGGCTTGGGTATTCGGATGGAGCAGTGAATTCGTACTTTAAGGATGTTAAAGGTGGAAAACAAGCAAAGGTCAGTTGAATATGCAATCTATTTTCGAGTTCTTTGTTGTTCATGGTTATCCTCGGACATGTGGTAGACTATAGACCTTCTCGGCTCGGGCGCGCTCATGCATAATGGTTTCCCATGTCATTCCCTACACTATTATTTCTTTCTTTAACGGTTGCGCTCGGTTGCAAATAAGAAGACACATGAATATGGATACAAATCAAACAAATGATCTTATTCTCAAAGGAATGACACGTGGTCTGAAATGGAAAACATTATGCCTGAGCGCGTCCTAGCCAAGGAGGTTCTATTCATGTATTCCAGTGCCGTAAGGTTCGTGGAATTTATAAGTGTTTGTATTTTTGGAGTTGMGCATTCTTTCTTTAAATGCCTCCGTTTGAATTTGAAATTACTGGTGCACGTGCATGGTTACCAAAGTTTTACCAGGAGTGCGAGGAAAAGAGGGTGGCTTACTAAGGATACAACTGAGAAATTTGAGCAAAAAGGGGAGGGGGTGGTGAATAGTCACCCACTTTACCACCCCTGGATCCACCTCTCATATTGCCCTCCACTCAGTTCAATTACTATTATTTACCGTTGGTATTTGTGAGTATTTTAATCCCGCAACAAGAGGCCAACCCTGAGAAAATGGATCTGTAAACAAGAAACACGACAGTCATGTGAATGTTCATGAATGACCTTTATGTATTTGTATATGTTTTTCCCCTCAGCAATTTGATGGTAATAAGGACAGCAACAGCATTGTTCGTAACGACATGCCGGTGCCTGAGTCTGTCATCACCATAAATATCATGCCTATCAAGTGGAACAAGAACTTTGCTATCCGCTTCGAACTGTATGGCTGCTTGGCAGGTGATGAAGCAAGCTAGAATAATTCACCTTTAGCAATAGAGGCTTTGAACCATTACGTGATGTCTCTCATAGGCCTATTCTGGTTTCGATAAACAGGTTGCATTGTGGTCTAGCTTGGGTACAAACTAGCCATATAAGGCATGATGTTCAAAAGATGTTTCTACCCAAGCTAGACCATTATACACCATGTTCACTATCTCAGAAAATATTTATGACAGCAGGCAGGAACAATTGTTGAATTAGATGTAATCTGATTTACATGATAAAGAAGTTAGTTCCCTAGAGGAAAAATACGCTATCGTTGTGCCTCCTGTCATGACTGCCGTCACGCGATGATGCAAAGCCTCTATTAAAACCAAAATTGGTGGGAACATTCTGGCACAAAGAGCTGTAAATCTGATCTAGGATTGACGTGTTTCAAAGCCTCTGCAATCTTGTATATGTGTCTCTAAAGTGTCAGTCAAGATCACGTGGAAMTGATGCTTTTTTCCCTCTAGCTCTGCTAACAAAATTGATGAACAATTGCATGACAAGGGGCTGCAGTGATTGATGACAATGCTTATGTGGAGATAGAGGTTCAGATCGTACAAAAATGATTGAAGCTGAATAAGCTCAACTTATTTTCAAACCCTAGAATGGGGTGTGAGAAATTACGAATGTTTCCTTRGGATTTCCGTGGTTTTGAAGTGCTGACTTGCATGACATTTGTATGATATCTTGAGTTCCTCGGGTTTATTCTTTCAGATGGATACGAGTGTTTGAGCACTCCATGCCAGAATAATGGTACATGTGTGGACATGGTTGCCAGCTATCACTGTAACTGTACAGAAGGATTCAATGGTACTAACTGTCAATACAGTGAGTAGAGATTATACATGTAGCTAGCCATGAGTAGTACATCTATCCATCCATGCATTCAACTTATCCCATTTATCCATCCATTTAGGTAACCAGCCAACCATTCTTTCCTTTCATTCACAGACCCACCAAGCAATCTATGCATCATTCGATCCATCTATCAATCCATCCCTCCCTTTTTTCGTCTCTCCATCCATTCACCCATTCCATCCATTCCTCCCCCCTCCATTCATTCCTCCCCCTTCATACGTCCCCCTCTCCATCCATCCCCCTCTCCATCCATCTTCCTCCCTCCATCCATCTTCCCATCTCCATCCATCTTCCCCTCTCCATCCATCTTCCCCTCTCCATCCATCTTCCCATCTCCATCCATCTTCCCGTCTCTATCCACCTTCCCCTCTCCATCCATCTTCCCCTCTCCATCCATCTTCCCCTCTCCATCCATCTTCCCCTCTCCATCCATCTTCCCCTCTCTATCCATCTTCCCCTCTCCATCCATCTTCCCCTCTCCATCCATCTTCCCCTTTCCATCCATCACCCCCACCATCCATCCCCCTTCATCCATCCATCCCCCCTTCATCCATCCATCCATTTACAGACCCACCCCACCCACACACTTATCCATCCCTCAATATTCCAACTATTATCATTCTTAATTTAACCAGATATAGACGACTGCGCCAGCTCTCCATGTAAACAGGGTGGCAACTGCACCGATCTTATCAACGACTTCTCTTGTGACTGTCCTCCTGGTTACACCGGCAAAACCTGCAATATAGGTAACTATGGAAACCACATGTTTTACGTAAGCCTTTGTCATATTTATTGGTATTTCGTTTAGATTAGTTCCTAATATTATTATATATGTATGTATATATATGAGTGTGTGTGTATATGTGTATATATATATATATTTTATTATATATAATTTCGATTGTGATTACAATATTTATTTATRTTATAATTTTAATGAATTAGATTAGATTTATTTTATATCATATATGTTGTAATGCGATGCTGATAATTTTATTGAAGCAGCGCAATATAAGTCAATAAATTATTATTATTTTTATTATATATTATAAGAAAAGTATCAATCAGTAATCGATTGCAATTTAKAGCTAATTAAGAGCGATCGATAGACAGCATCAGTAGCATGTACAGACTTTGGCTCGTCCCCAGTCGTCTCTTACGTTTTTCAGTGAAGTGCGCAAAAGGTCAAGGGAAGGGAAGAAAGAAGGGCACCCTTTGCGCACAACCGGTATATCAAAGAGGCGAATGGGGACAACTCAGGTACTGAGTATTTTTTTGTATTTTAATTGTTAATGAGCAATGCCCTAATTTCATTGCGCTCTTAATTCTGCTAAACTCGTTTTGCAAGTAAAAACTACGCTTGTCTATTGACTCTAGTCATTCTGTTCGTCAATGAATGTTTTAACTTTTGTCATTATTTGAAGACATCAACGAGTGCCTTAGTTCACCCTGTCAACATGGTGGATCCTGTAAAGATGTTGTCAATGGATATGAATGTACTTGTGTTCGAGGCTTCGGAGGGAAAAACTGCGAGGAAGGTAAGTTCTCTTGCGCATTATTCTATCATTGTTAAAGCAAGTCGCTTCACGAATGGAGATTTATTTTCCGCCATTTCAAGGGTCACCATTAATTCTGATTAATTCTGAGAGCTTGTCATTATTCAAGACTTCTTTGAAAACTTATTCGTTTAAATTAGCTTTTAATGTGTGACCTTTATTATTTTTCTGATTATCGTAATCATCATTTTTGTATTATTTTGTATTTCATCTTTCACAGCGCCTAGAGCAGCCCTGAATAAGTGCTTTATAAATTGTAATTACTATTATTATTATTATTATTATTATTATWATTATAATTATTATAATTATTATATCATATGTTGATTAAAACGTTACCAAAGGAAGGTTAATGCTCAAGGGAATGAAATATGATTTGAATTTAAGCTTGAAGTCATCTAGTGTTTTCCACCAACATGACAGAAATAAAGAACGCAACGTTGCGTAATGATTGTCCCATTGTCCTAAAAAATAGCAATAATTTTCTCTTTTTTTCAGAAACCGGATTTTTCTTAATTATTTGGCTTCAAATAAAAGGCAAGACGTTCACCATGGATTTCATGGACAGGAGTTCCGCTGCATTCAACACAAATGCCTTCCAGGCTAAACAACAAATCACCTCGATGATGTCTCTAGATGAAGGATTCTTGTCCTCCGATGTAAGACGCTTCAGGTAASGGACCGGGTTATTTATTGTCTTGGTTGGGTGGAGGTCAAAGGATTTGGGAGGGAAGGATCGGTACGTTACTTAGACAAACAGCAAGGGGGTGGATTATCTATACGTTGACTGGTATCAAAGGGGGATCATCTTSTTGGGGAGATTTACAGGTTAGTTGATTGTTATGATGTCGCAACAAAAATCCTCCGATCCCCACAGGCGACGCCAAATCAACCTTTCTTTGCATTCTAGTGTCCGAAAAGCTCCTGTTCTAAACAAGTTTTTTCTTCTATTTTTGATTCAGTCCAGACAGCTTTCTTGTGGTAGAGGTTTTGATTGAATGCCTTAGGAATAGTACTGGCCGTATCATGGACAGCATGGAAAGAAATATTGTCAATGGAGCTGGAATCTTTAAAAATGATTACATCAAGTTTGGAGACACAGGTATGAACGCTTTAACTATATATACAATAGTGCTATCCACGCACTYTCATATCTACTTATCTATCTACTSTCTTACCTACCTACCTAACTGCCTGCCTGCCAAACTGCCTAACACCCTATACCAACTCTCTCTCCCTACTAACATAACTACCAACCACCAACACTTCTCTACCTACCTACCTACCTACCTACCTACCTACCT
>NW_022259293.1:51275-77313 GCF_009602425.1 Actinia tenebrosa | reverse complement strand
CCTACCTACCTACCTACCTACCTACCTACCTACCTACCTACCACCACCAACCATCAAACTTTATTGCAAGTAACCACTTAACCAAACATATTTTCCTTCAACAGTAAATCTATATTGTAAGCCACCCGATGTCAAGCTACCATTCCTAAAGACACTACAGCAGGCCACCCACATCAGTCGACACATGACCTTCACCGTCTCCATGACAACTGATTTATCATGTGTCGCATCTAATTACATCGCGTCTTACAAAGCTGCTATCTACTCTATTAGCAATGTCACTGGCTCTCTTCAAAATGTATACCAAACTTTTGGCAACTTAGCTCAGAATGCAACAATATGGAAAATTCCCGCCAAAACGCTTTCTTATGGGAAATATTACGTCAAAGTGATGTCAGTCATCGAAAATAAGCGAGGTGCACAGAGTAGTGACTTTGGCTTTATTGTTGTGGGGGAGACTCCGCTGGTGTCTAGGATTGCTGGCGCAAGCTTGGTATACCAAGGAATCAAGGAAATTGTCTACCTTAATGGTTCGGGTTCCTACGATCCTGATATAGGACCTGGACATTATGATGGGATGGAGTTTATATGGTTATGTAGGAGAGATAATGAAAGTTTTAAGGGTGACCCGACGTCACTTCCTGTTGTGACACCGTCGTCCAATCAGAATGCAGATCTTGGTGGCTGTTATGGAACGGGTATTGGGAGACTGGAATCGAGTCCAATGGAAAACTATTCTTCGGGACTGGATATCGATAGAATGGAGGGAAACACCAAGTACGTTATAGCACTTCTGGTGAAGAAAGGAGAACGAAGCAAGTGGTCAGAGCATTCTATCTATGTTAAGGAAGAAATTGATATTGCACTGAAGTAAGTATACTTTTCATTGGAAAGAGTCAAGGAATAGAAAGGAAGGAATGGGAAGGAATGACGGAGGGAAAGAGGAGGGAAATTTAAGAAAGAARGTACAGTAAGCAAGTCAAAAGAGGAAAAGGAAAGAGAGTGTTTTAAATATTGATGTAACGGATGCAAGGGAGAAATATTACTTAATAATTTATCTTGACATTTATTTTTACATTTAATTTWATTTTTTGAACCATCTTTAGATGCATTCAGAACTGTCGCCAGAGAGTCATTCCCTCGGGAAGACTCATCATCGAGAGGACCTGCGAGGGTCTTCTGTGCAACAAAATAARCAGCTATGCATGGGACCTACAGTACCTCGACTCCAAAACACAAAAATGGTTACTCGTACCCAATTTTGCCGACTACATTCTCACTTAYATGAACTCTCCAAATCTTGTTACGAAAGAGAGTCTCCTAAGAGGAAATACGACCTATCTCCTGCGCCTAACGGCAGAAGCTCCCGGGGGCATCGCAGATACGACGAGTTATCGATTTGTTACGAATTCGCCTCCGACTGGAGGTACTTGTGACGTTGACTTGCAAGAAGGGGAGGCATGGTTGACATTTTTTAGTTTTACCTGTAGCGGCTGGCAAGATGTAGATTTGCCGCTGACCTATAAGTTCAGGTATAACACAAGTGATGGAATCGAGATGGTGTTTTTCTCTGGGAGGTCTAGTTCAGCTCGAGTCAGACTGCCTGTTGGGGACAAAATGGATGATATGAAGCTTCACATCCAGATTCTTGTGTTGGATTCCCTTGGTTCGGCTACTAGCTTCTGGCTGCATGTCAGGGTAAGAACCGTAATGATGGGTAGGAAGGGAGGGAAGGTACGATGTTTACGGAACTGCACGATCATGTGACTTCAGCTACGTTGGAAGTCAGGAAAGGGTCAGGGGCTGGGGATAGGAAATGAGATGTTGGCATTCACCGTGCATGGCTTCCGTTCTTGTATTGTCATTGTGGGCCAGAATTGAGGTTATTGGTGATGAAGGTTAATGTTCTAAATAGACCCTTTTGGAATTCGAAGAATATCACTTTGGTCTTTGATTACAGACTCATTTCAACGTCCAAATACTCACACATTCTAATAGTAATGCTAATAATACACAACTTTAGCAATGGAAACACTGAGATTCCACGGACTTTCACTGCAATACGTGATTCTAAAGACAAATTGAAGGCCAACCCTGATAACTGAAGGATGGAGTGTCTTAATGTTATCCATTATTCTAAATTATARAGTAACACTCTTTATTCAATCCATTAAATCTAAAACCGCTAGAATATTAATCGATATTTGATTCTGTATTAGGTCACTGAGCCCGTAATGTCAAGCATCTCCATCGAGGAAGCCGTAGGTAAACAGGGCGAGATGAATCAGTACCTCCAAGACAATAACATCGAATTGGCTGCCCAGCGTGCTACGTCTGTCCTGTCAGTTGTAAACAATGCTTCTCCACAAGAAATATCACTGGTTAAAAAAATAAAGGTAGGTCGTATTCCGGAGAAATCATCAGCACGATCTGTGGATACGTAGCCATGTCTACAACGATCACCATGGTAGTGAGTGCCTGGTTAAAAAAAGTTGGGAAGCAACAATAGGACGTTTGCATGATGGCGATGACTCCCACTACCATCATAATGCTTCGCAAATTTTCTTTCTTATTCAAATTTGTATTTCCTCATGAGAATAGTAAGGCAATTGGTGCTAACTACTGTAACTGAACAAAAGAAAGTGTGCAATTGAGTCTGGTAGTAGAGGTCAAAGACGCCATCACGCAAWCGTCCTATTCTGTTGCTAAATGCCAATCAGCTGAAGTAGCAAAGTATTTGGATATCATTTTTTGCTCCAAATGGCGGTCAAACACTTACAACATGTGCTGTCAGCCAGAAAGAATTTTATTGACGAGCCCTTCCACACGAGACAGGAAATTACAACTGATGAAACGAAGTGATTTCACCTATCTGTGGTAGGTTCCGTCACGGCCAAAACAAACCTGTAATGACCTCCTGATCACCGGATTGTATAGGAATGAGAAGCGAAAATTCGTGCACATATGCTTTACACATGGTAAGACTGGTTTCTTATACCAAACGTTTTTAGTTAACCTTTCTCGATCTTTTAATAGATAAAAGACGCTATAGTCAAGGCCTGGTCAAATGTTACTGTGAGCAACCTAGAGGAGATAGGACAAGTATCGGCAGTAATTACTGGCGTCTCGGATAAAAACGATGAAGTATCGTTTGAATCCCAGGTAAAGAACTGCTCCCACACCTATCTCTCTTTCTCCTCTGTCTCCCCGACCGTTCAGGACCAGACACCCTGGGTTCGTCGAGTAAGACTAGATTAGATAGATTAAGTCGAGATTTAGTCGAGTAAGACTAGATTGCTCATGAAAATGTAAGATAAACTCTTWTATATTTTTACTTGCTGGTATATTGTAATTTTGAGTTTTTTTGTGTACATGCATTTTCACGACACGTGATATTGTTTTTCCGCGCTTTCCCTCAACAGAAAACAATACTTACACTCCTTGGTAACATGACAACCATTTTGGAGTCAGAGGTTTCTAACAAAGCCAAAAATGATGGTAACGAGCAGTCGATTCAAGGTGTTGGTTCCAGCCTACTGCACGGTGTTGGAAACTTCATCGAAATAGCAGCAATAAATGCATCTCTAACAGAAAAGAAAACTGGGAAAACTAGACAACGGCGAGATACAGAGAGTGAATATGGCAACACAGAGGTGAGTGMTTCTGATTGTAGAAGTGCTATTACGTTTGGGCTGAGGACGATACGATTTACAGCTATTAATTGGCCATTTGCAACCAACAATCACAAGCTGATATACCACTTTGATAACGAATAAATTCAGCTAAAGCTCCCTTGGGAAAGGCTCTGCTGGATGGCAAACAAAGTAGCTTTAAATAGTCCCCTTCACAGTTCCTAGCACAATCTTAAATGGTAGCCACGCCTTTGCATCGAAGCGAGACGAACGGTGAGCTTGCAATGATAGAGATATGTGAATAATTGTCGTAGGTGTTAAAAAAAATCTCTATCAATGCAAGCTCACCGTTCGTCTCGCTTCGATGCACTTCAAGATGGCGCAGGAAAAWKTGAAAAGGACTATTGCTTCATATCTTGGAATCAAAAGTATCTTTTAGTTTCTTATGCAAATTGATTATTTCAAATCACATGACATTCCCTTGAGGATTAACTCCCAAGAGTGGCATCACATGGTCTGAAATGTGCACAACAGATCACAAAGCTAAAAACGTTTATTCGTTTCTACTTTTTCATTTATTCGCTTTCTTTCTGTTGTTTTCATAGAGCATATCAATGGTACAAAAAGCTGTGCAGTTGATCGACCAGKTGGGGAGCAGTTTAGAACAAACAAAAGAACTGTACGAAAAACCTAGTGTCTTTAAGACGAAGTCACTATCAATGGTCATCGATAGACAGAAGCCAGAACTCATTGGTGGAAAAACACTAAGAGAAGAAGGCATGATGATATCACTTCCGGCAGCTGAGGAATTACTTAGGGGGGAGGACGCGGGGAAAGAGGAACAAATTAGTTCTCAGGTAAGGATGTTTTAAGTTAAATTCACGTCATCATATCCGGTTATAATGATAATAGACGTTTTGAGGAGAGGGGRGAGGGGGGAGGGGGGTATATACACACCTACTACATCAGAGAAGCATGTTTGACTAGTGAACCGGATTATGGAAATTGGAATAAGCAATTTAAATTGATTAATAGAATGAATTCACGGTAGCAAAACAATAGAAAAACAGTCTTCTATAAGACCTCTTTACCTTTCGGCRTGCTGTTTTCCCATTTCATACCACGTGTAATTCTCTTGAGAATATTCATTAATAATTTGAGTTTAATCCATATTCATGTGTCTTCACATGTACAACTATTAAACCAAGGGATGACATGTGGTTTGAAATGGAAAAGGTCAATGTAAAGAGGCCTTTTGGAAACTTTTACAATACAAAAACATCGCTTTGTTCCTGGCTACAATATGGTTGCCGTCAAACCATGCCACTCTATTGAGTATTAATTCAATGTTTTTTTCTTTATTAGTTAGTATCGCTGACAGGGAATCCATTCACTTGGGACACCRGTGCACAACACGTCAAATCTTCAGTTCTCGACTTTAAATTAAGAAACGCTAATGGAACTCACATGGAAGTCAATAACCTCAACAAGGACTTTGAATTATTCATACCCGTAAAGAATAGTGGTGAATATCCCCCTGATAACGAAGAGTCATACTTTGTAAAGCCAAGCGTGAATGGAAGCATGCAGTATCACATCATCAACATACCTGGAGACGAATATGCGGTGTCGATCAAGATAAAACCTTTRTCAGCGGTTAACTTGRCATTGTAYGTGCGCTATGGCTCGAGACCGACAGTTCATGAAAACAACTACACAGCGGTCGTACCGAACTTCGAGTCGTGCAACTTTACTAGACTTGAAGGCTTTCACAATTGCACCTCTGATCCTTATACTGTTACCATATCAAGCGCCGTAACTGGTCATATGGGACTTCATTACATCGGCATTTTATACAAAATTTTCTCAGTGACGTCAGAGAACAGGACAGAAGTGCGCATGCGTGTAAGAAGGGATTGTTTTTCAAATGGTGGTCGTCAGAGGAGATCGCTCTGTGTTGGTGTTAAAGACCCTCCTCCAACTGAATCTACAACTGACAACCTTCTGCTAACATATGACCCACATACTGATGTGAATTACACCATGTCTGTTTCTATAGCAACCTGTTTATTTTGGAACACAACCCAGCAGAAATGGACATCATATGGATGTAGAGTAAGTCCTCTTGACTTGGGTTTAATTTTTTCTAMTCACTGTCAAAATTAATTCAAAATGTCAAAATTTTTCGTTGTTGTGAGACGTTCATTYTCCCTTTTGTTTGCTGTTACTCGAGTTTTTATTGAATTTTTTCACTTAGCAGCCATTTTAGCTTGGACAATAAATACGTAGCCTCGTATTCAAGCGTTTCAAAATGAGGCTACGCGGGTTTAAGTCCGTCCGGACTTCAACGAGAAAAAGTCCGGATGTGACGCAGGCTACAGAAAAGTTTCGTATATTTGATAATGCCTCCTTTGACATCACACTCATTAACAAATTAGAAGTGTAAATATTGATATCTCCAAGATGCATCTCTCAAACCATATAAAAATATTTTACCATTCAACTATAATTCACTTCATGTAGAATCAATGCTGAAATTATTGAGTCAGGGATCATAGGCACTTTAAGTATTTCCTCTTTTCTATTCTACTTTATTTTTTCTTCTAGGTTGGATCACGATCAAGAGTAGRACTTCTTCACTGTCGTTGCAACCACTTGTCATCGTTTGGCGGGAACTTTTTCGTCGCTCCAAATCCAATCGACTTCAACAAAGTCAAGCAGCGATTCATTGACTTTGACCCTGAGAATTTTGTTGTATTCTTTGTGGTGTTTGGTATTTTTGGGCTTTACCTTGTGGCACTTGTGATAGCAAGACGCGCCGACAGGAAGGACGAAGTCAAGGTATTAGTTTTACTTATTTTGAACAGTGCGCAGTTTTATATCACTGAAGTAGTTTACAAACAGGGCTCAAAAGTGCCTTGCCGTGACCTTGACGGCATTCGTCAAAGGAACGAAACAGTCACATCACGATCTACATTAGCTTTTCCGAGGTTAAGGAAAAACTGGRCCRAGATGGCATCACAGTGCATCGTGAGGTTGTAGTTTAGTGGAAAGTAAGAAAGACGCCATCTTGGAATTATGTCCCGTAAAAAGTCCCATAATACACTGCAATGTCAACTCGAACCAGTTTTTTCCTCAACCTCGGGATGTTTAATTGAATATTAGCCAACGAGATAACTTTTTGTTAGCTCCTTGTTTCTTCTCAAAATATGGCTTGCCTTTTTTTAAATCATGATTTGAGAATTATTTAATGTCAAGTTATATATATTTTTTCAGGCAACAGAAACCCTTTGTTTGTCGTCATCAAATRAACACCTTTTCGAGATATCAGTATACACAGGGATGTGGCGAAACAACGGCACAACTGCTAACGTAGYAGCAATAGTCTATGGACAGAATGGACAAAGTGACGTCCTTCCACTCAATGATAGATACAGCAAGCGAAAACTCTTCGCCAGGGCAAGCGTCAATGTCTTCATGGTCTCGTTACCAGACACTCTCGGTCCGATGGTAGGGATTAAGTTATGGCATGACAACGAGGGTTCCAGTCCCTCCTGGTACATCAAYCAGATTGTAATCCGGGACTTAGAGAATGACGTCAAAACGTACTTTGTATGTAATCGTTGGTTGGCTGTCGATAAGGAAGATGGTGAAGTCCAGGCTACTTTCGGTGTCTCTTCAAAGGAAGAACTTTCTAGCTTCAAATACCAATTTTACTCCCGCATTTCAAAAAGTCTGGGTGACGGCCATCTTTGGTTATCAGTAGTCACCAGGCCTCCGCATAGCCCGTTCACGCGTTCGCAGAGAGTATCTTGTTGTTTATCTGTCCTGTACTGTGCTATGGTTGCGAGTGCTATGTTCTATCAGTTTGGAGAGAAGACGAAAGACACTATTAAATTTGGACCTTTGCGGTTAAGCGTCAAGCAGTTGATGATTGGCGTCCAGAGTGCTTTGGTCGTGGTTCCAATCAATATCCTTATCGTTACTATTTTTAGAAACGTCAAATTCTCCAATAATATCAATAATCTCCGGCGAAATTCTTACTTGCCTCAAGAAAAGAACGAAAAATCTAAACAGAAAACTCCGGGATGCTTGCCTCACTTCTTTGTTTACATCGGATGGTTTTTATGCATGGCGTCTGTAATTACTGCAGGAACTTTCACCATTATTTACAGTCTCTCTTGGGGCGGGGAAACATCCAACCAATGGCTGACGTCGATTTTGATTGCGTACGTACAAGATATAGGTGTAATTCAGCCCATCAAAGTTGTTTCCTTTGCGGTTATTCTCGCTCTTATAATCAAAAAACCTGTCGAGGAGAAGACTTCTCATTCAATGAAAAAGGCGGATCTAGAAGTCAATACCAAAGTGACCATCGTTCCACCCGAGGGGGAAAAGCTCGAAGAAGCGCGCACTTATAGAAAAAATATCGTGGAAACGTTAAGAGCTGTTGGAGAGATTGTGTTCTACCTCATGTTTGTGACCTGTTTAATGGTGTTCGTGTATGGCAATCGAGGGTATGATCGGTACCGACTAACCAAGTCTATTGATGATATTTTCACCTCATCCTTCAAAGAGGTATAACATATCATAAAATAATAATAATAATATCTAAGCTATAACATATAACAAAATTATAGATGAAGTGCTCCAACAATCTTTAAAGTGAACTTAACCCCTGATACAATACTTTCAGTATTGATTCTACATAAAGTATAAATTATAGCGCCTATCATCAGGGTACAATGTTTGGAGCGACGTTCAGTCAACGGTTATATACGTGTACAAATAATCAAAAGGTTGTTGAAGCACTTCATCATTAATAATGATATCAACCTACAAAGAAACACTTATTATAAAATGTCGCTGATTTTCTTTACTCTGCTGTGGAGGAAGGAGAGAAAAAATATGAAATGGAAGAGAAGGGCACAATGATGGAAAAGAAAGTCAAAGGAATCCATAAAGCGTAGCCTGTGTAGCAGCCTTTCCACTCCCCAGGCCCACAGAATCCCGTAAGGGCCTGCTACGAAGGTTAATAAAGAGAGAGCCAGTACGCAAAACTCTTTTGGGAACTTTTATGGAAGTGAAGCTAACAGAACAATACTGGCAAACGAAAAAATTCAACTATTTGTGGCATTCCTTTCACATTTTCGTGTTAGCCTCGCATCCTAGATAATTTTAATAGGAGTCAATAGTCTTATTACCACTCAAAGATGTATAATTATAGAATTAGCATATCTTATTTGCCTTTTATTCAAGATTTCATCCAGTCAAACATTGTGGGAATGGTCGAGAACAAGTCTGTTACCAGGTTTGTACGATACTACATGGTACAGGCCAGGAGGACCAAGGATGACCGAGGGATACATCTCGAGTAAGGAAGCATTTCTTGTTGGTATGCCTAGGTTTAGGCAACTGCGGGTCAAAACAGGTGAGGATTTCTTCGTATCAAATTCATGGCCAAATTTAAAAAATTAAAGGTTAAAACGACCTAAAACTTAGAGTAGCTGCAAGAACACTAACAAATGCAACAATAACTCCTAGAGCARCAATAGACCTCTTGCATTGGATTCCTAGAGGAATTGTTCAGGGGACAAAACAATAGGACGTCTTTTCTTATGCAAAAAAAATCCATTGTTTTGTCCCCCAGAACAATTCCTCTAGAGACTCAGTGCAAGGGGTCTATAGCAACAATAACAGCAGCGACAATAACACAAGCCGAAGCAAGAAACAAGACAACAACAACAGCAGCAAAAACATTAACAACAACAACACTGACAACAACGATAGCAATGACGAAAGCAATAGCAACAACTGACGATACCTGATGATGGGTAGTGGATTCTACCCGAAATATAAACGACAGAATTAATGAACAAAATGATATCTAAACTTCTCTTGATTCTTTTTATCAGCAAACTATATGCCCGCAAAAACATTTTCCATAGAGAAACAACAACAACAAAACAACAACAACAAAACATAACAACAACAAAACATAACAACAACAAAACAACAACAAACAAAAGAAAACAGCAGTACCAAAAATAAAACCAAGCAGCAACACAAATTGAACTGAACACCAACAGCGAAAGCATCAGGAATAACAACGCTGACAAAAAATATCAATAGCAACTTCAAAAAATTAGCTACCCTAACGAATCTAAAACGGTGATGTGAAATTAATCTAATTGATAATTTAGTTAACTCATATGTTATGCTAATGCTTTTTACAGAGTCGCCTTGTGAAGTTGATAACTATTTTCCCTGGAGTGGGTTTCATTTCAACCGTTGTATCCTGCCATACGAACCACAAAACGAAGACAGGACTCCTTACAACTTTCCACGATGGGTTCCAGTCAAAAATATTAGCACTTATGGATCACTGTTTGATTTAATGAGACTCTGTCCAAAACCATGGAGGTACAAATCCTCCAAGGAACTGAATACATTTGACATCCAAGGGGTAAATGGAGAGTACGATGGGGGTGGGTATGTGGCAGATTTGGGCTATAACATGGAAACAGCCTTGGGTGTCATCAATGATTTACAGTCAGACAACTGGATCGATAGACAAACATCTCTGGTCATCTTAGAATTCACCGTATTTGAGCCAACTAGTTCGCTTTTCAGCCATGCAAAGTTTATTTACGAAGTCTCTCCTTCAACTGGTAAACCAATCCTGTCAGTTAAAATAGAGACGCTATCATTGTACGAAAGCCCGAATTCATCCCTCAGATCTGTGATGTCAGTCGTGCAAATTCTTTTACTGGTATTTATCTTTGTCTATTTGATTTCCGAGGTTGGAAAGATAATGGAATTGCGATGTAAATACTTTGCTTCGTTTTGGAACTGGTTGAACATTGTGCAACTCCTTTCTGCTTCAACGGCGGTTGTCCTATTCTTCTTCAAGGCAAATTACGTATCTAGGTTTATCAAACAAATCCAGTCCAACCCCTACCAGACGACCAGTATGGACTACGTTCTCCTGTGGTGTAACCTAGAGCTCTATATCATCTCTGTCGTCATTTTTGTGGTAACCATCAAGTTTTTAAGGCTCCTGAGATTCAATCGCCATATTTGCCAAATGACAGCCTCGATAACACATTCCTCCGGACATATTACTACATACACTTTTATTTTCCTGATAGACATGCTTGCGTTTGGGATTCTCGGTGTTTTAGTGTTTGGTCACACTGTCAAGGAATACTCAAGCTTGGTAGAATCCCTTAGTTCATTGTTCCAGAAATTTCTAGGTGGAGAAATGATATTTTACGACCTTTTGTCCACAAACCGCATTATTGCGCCTCTGTTCGTGTTCCTCTACATGCTGAGTATGACATTTATATTGGTCAACATGTTCGTAGCTATCTTAAACGATTCATACGAAAGTGTCCGCCATATTTCTGGAGGGAAGTTTCCCGATTCTGACCTTGGTAGTTTCATGAGAGAGTATTATCGGAAACGATTCCGAGGGACCCATGACATCCTGAAACGCAAGCTGGGAAGGTTTGGGTACCGAGCCAAAAAATACGACCCCCAAAAKGAAGAGATAAGGGGATCACACGAGGAGGACAATTGTATTAGCTATACCTCGCTATCATCGCAGGAATTTTCTTCTCATGTGAATCTTGGTTTTTCGTCTGAGTCCCTTGCATGTCCCATTAGACGCGAAGATCTCGTTCCTAAGGAACTTCAACCTAAACCAGCAGACACACCAGAAATATCATTCCCAGTAACAGAAGCAGAGTCGTTAGATTCCAATGATGTTGCCATGGAGACTGCTACCACGGTTTCTATTGCCACAACCAGCACAACACCAGAGCTTCTTGACCTCATATCAGAATTGCCAGAGTCATTAGTAGACGATGAAGACACTGTTGACATCGTGAGAGAAAAGCTCTCCAATGTGGGAGCGATTTTGAGACTGTCAAAACGAACATATAGGAGATTCTCGACCACAGGCGATAAGTTTGTGGTGGAAAGAGATTTCAATATCAAACCTGCGGTACAAATATACTTTACTCCAGAAACTCATCGAAAACACAAAGTCACTCTTTTTTAACTAGGCTCAATGTGGCAAAAGAAATATATCAGACATGGGAAAGATTGTGAACTTTTATTAACCATGGACCGTTATAACCCACAAAAACAACTGATCTTACTGACTATCAATTTRTTCATGCATCTCCACGTTTAGTGTTTCCAACTGCTTTTCCCTTACTAATGTAAGGAAGCAATTGAGCGATCCTATGCAAACAAAAGCTATTTTTTGAAAAGAAGAAGAATAAAATAAAAAAATTGTTATGATAAGCATTAGTACGRTTACTTCCTTTGTCATTCTAGTCCTAATTATAAACCGTAAAATTGTTACCGTTTTTTAAAATGGTACATGTAAAACATTGAGAAACTTACTCACTCTAACGTAACGGTAACTCAGGAGTCTGGGAACAAAACTGCGCCAAGTGAGAAAAAGTAAGTTTAAACACAATATTRAATAAAGGAGGGAAGAAAATATAGAAAACAAAAACAAAAACAAGACATATACACATATGTACACACAACGTTACTTTTCCCCCAGTCTAATTTTGTGTTTAATTTTTATTTAAATCCATATTTTTTTCTAATCACAGCTTCAAAGAATCGTTTGAAAAATTCACATGAAGCACAGCGTTTCTAAATAGGTCTTGACGCATAAATCAGTCAAAACGATAAAGTTTGAGGTGGCTTTGAAATCCATTTTTCGCCGCAAGTGGAACGGAACCATAACAGATCTCCGGGACATCCCCAACGCTGGAATATTAATCTCAGCCGATTGACAAGTATCCAATTGAAATATTTCCTCGGAAATAGAAAAAAAATGTTAACTTTTCGAAAATTTTYACCTGTTTTCTACTCCAGTTTTTCATTCCAGCTTTTTCTCGAAAATTCTGTCCAAGTGTTGTTTTCCATTAGTTGAAAAACCTCTATTAACTTTGTTTTCCATCTGTTGTCATAGCAACCTGTCATTACATTCTGACTTAACGACCCTACCTTGGCTAGAGTTGAATTAATGAGAAAATATCAAAACAACTTTTTCAAATGATGTGTTCTACTTTGTACGTGTAGACAGGGCTCCGACAGCGAAGGTCGCGTGGTTGTAACAGCAAGACCAAACTAGACTGCAAAAAAAAGGATTTCTTGCGAATAAGTTGGACATCTTTGAAGGTAAGTGGATATTTTCTTGAACAAATTTGTAAATAGTGCTCAATTTTTTTCAGTGATTGTTATTGATGTTTAAATTGAGTTTTGATTCTTTTTTTTTTTTTTTTGATGACGAGAGACGGTTGAACTGGATCTATATCTTTAACTTTAACAATATAATTGATTTTATCTCGGTTAAATAACAGGATTTAATTCACATTAGAGGCAACATTAATTCACGAAATTTTGTCTACTTCTTACTAAACTATAAAATCGTTTAGTCTGAACTATTTCTTAAAAGATTATTAGTTCACTAAAACTACAGTATATCGCCTCGAGTCGTTGTGTAATAGTAGGACGAAGGAGTAGAAGCCAAAACTATTTCTAATTCTAAAACCATTTCCACGTTGTACAGATTACTACTCATAACCCATCATATTCTATGCATTATACACCGACGCAGCTTAGTCTAGTTTGCTCGCTAGTTCTCTTTTTATTCCACGGTGTTCAGCTTACCTATAACCCATCATATTATATGCATTATACACCGACGCAGCTCCAACTAGTTTACTCGCTAGTTCCCTTTTTATTCCACGGTTTTCACCTTACCTATAACCCATCATATTATATGCATTATACACCGACGCAGCTCCAACTAGTTCCCTTTTTATTCCACAGTGTTTAGCTTACCTATAACCCATCATATTTTATGCATTATACACCGACGCAGCTCAAACCAAACTAGTTTACTCGTTAGTTCCCTTTTTATTTCACGGTGTTCAGCTTACCTATAACCCATCATATGATATGCATTATACACCGACGCAACAAGTTTGTCCTTCACTATAACACTTAGCAAGCTCTGCTTAGCAAATTATTATTCATATGTAACTAGCTCTCTGAGTAGTTATTCCTCGTATTTGTGAGAAGATTACTAATTATTAACATAAAGCTCCAATGTAAAGTTTATTTATCTCTCTCTAATATTCTTTAAGAACTCTTTAAACAATATTCAAAAAATGCTGGACTTTCAATCATCAMTTATTTTTAACTTTCTGAGGTCATAAAACTGATTTTCGTTTATTTGTGCAATCKTTGGCAATTTATTTTTTGTTTGTTATGATAGGGTTAATCGTTACCTAGCCAAGAAGTTCTTTCTAGAAAATATTCTGTTTTGTTGATTTTGGTGTCGATGTTTCGATGAGATGCCGGAAGAAACGACAAAACGAGACAAGATGAGTATTAATTAGAAGCACCGACCATTCGATAATGATAAACTAATAAAACGAGCGATTAGCCTCTTGTTTTTCTTTCTTTCTTTCTTTCTTTCTTTCTTTCTTACTTTATTCATTCCAGCCAATCTTCCTTCTTTTTCTCACTATATATATGATTTCATTCATTCGTTTTATCGCTCGTTAGTTCTTTCACTCGTTTCTTTATTCAGTTGTTTCCTAGTCTTTTCCTTCCCTTGTTAAATAATCCTCTCGTTCATTCATTTATTGTAGATATTTTATATATATTATATATTTCTATATATTTTTCAAGCATGCACGTTCCAGTTTTTACTGACATCTCAACATGCGAATAATGCGATATTTGCGACACATTAATATCCCGCAGATTGATGTCCAAAGGCATATCGCTTACAATGCCCTGCAGTGCTAGTTTGATAGCTTTCGTTAGGTTGCTTCTGTCATCTAGTTTTAAAAATCCCCTCAGCGTCTCAAAACTGTCAAAAAACACCTGTTGTTATTATTGTTGTTGTTGTTGTTGTTGTTGTTGTTGTTAGTTTTAAAGATCAATGAATGTATAATATTTCAACACTATTTCATTACTAAAAACTGCAGCCATATTTAGATGGAAAAGAAAGTGTCTTTGCTTAGAAACGTYATGGGTTTCGCTGGTTCATGGTGATATTTATTTTGTTAAATTAAATTACATAGATCTTTTCAACACATGATAATGTTGACTTCGTCATTGACTGAGTTAGCTAAGGGCTCTCTTTTATTTCGTGCAACAGTGTACCTAAAGATTGTTTTTCAAAAGAAACTTCTGACAAACTTCAAACAAATTTCTGAAGAATGTCTCAACGCGAGAAAAAAGGGGTAAATGAAGTACTAAGCTTGATTGAAGAAGTTTTTACCATTTTTACCGTTTTTACTTTTCTTTATATATATATGTATATTTACCAAGAAGCCAAAATCTTAATACGTTTTTCAACAATGCCTGAAGCAAAGGAAGCTCTTTTTATTTATAACACTTCAGCTAGCTAAATGAATAGAAAAGGCATAAAAACGATGGCTTGGAGTACACAAATCTATCACGGATGATGCTTCTCTGAACACAAAGGCTTCATTGAGGGCGCAATTATTTTCCTTTCAAATTATGGGTTACTCAACATGTACCGCTTAAAGCTAGTGTTAATTATTATTACTTTATGAGACGGATTTTTGTTTTTGGAGCTTAATGGTGAAGAGGATGGTCAACAACACGAAGAAGGGGTGTAAATAATATTGATGGTTAAGTAAATATGCCATAGAAAGTATAGGAAGGAGAGGAAGAAAATAAAATAAAAAATGAAGTAGGTGTCAAGAGCAGGAAAACATGATAAGAAAGTAAGACAAATAGACGATAATTAGATTAAAAATAGTAAAAACTGGTTTTATTGAACCAAAACGCAAGGGCACAATTATCATTGCTGTTATTGCGTTCGTTGTTATCTCGGAGTGTTTTCACATGAGCCATTTTTAAGGCGTAGGGACAATGCATTGTTTTTCGCAAGAAATTGCATTTTCCATGGATGGAATTTACACCATTGTTTGACTACATGACTACATTTGAAGCCGCTGAATAGCACAAAGCAATAGCAATAATRAAAGCGGTGATTACCGATGATGATAATGGTGTCATTGTGGTTGTGGTCAAGATGAAAATGAAATAATGRTAATCACGAATGATGGTACTAAAAATAATAATAATCGAAGATAATGATAGTAATGGTGGTGGTGGTTGTGGTCAAGATGAAAATGAAATAATGATAATCACGAATGATGGTACTAATAATAATGATAATCGAAGATCATGATAGTAATGGTGGTGGTGGTTGTGGTCAAGATGATAACAAAATAATAAGTGATAATTACAGTTGATGGTATTAATAATGATGATGACGGTGCTAGTGCTGTTTAAGGTTAGTCATTATATTTCACCACCGGACAAAAGTATTTACTGATTACAATTTGAAATGCGTTTAAAACTGCTTTGATACGATCACGGCAGTTAGTATTGCCGTTTTTTAAACAGTTTTAAACTCTGGTTTAAGAGTTTGATGTGACGTGACAGACGTCAACCAACAAATCCAAAATTCGATAAGTTGACAAAAAGGAGTAAGATGTCGCTCAGTCATAATAGCTTCAATTTGTAAAACTGACTTTTTCCTATAAATTTGTGAGTAGCGACAAAGACGGCAACGTAGAGACGCACTGGCGTTCGCTTGAGTATTTTTCGATGGAAATAAAGAGCTCTCGGCACGGAATCAATGAAATTTCGTTCTGATGATATATGACGTTTGATAGCCACTTCAGAAAGTCCTTTTTCGCGTAACTCACAAAACAAACGACTTTTAAAACAGCTAAGTCGTCAAACATGAGATAGTTATCTTGTTCTATTTATATTGATTACTATGCATTAGATATCGTTATTCCAGCTTTAAATAACTAAACTGAACGGTTAAAGCATGATATTGGGGCTCGTAGCTGGTGATACATCTTATCGATATGATGCGTCTGTTAGCTGCAAGCCAGGGTCGCGTTGCAAAGTCATTTATTTGACGTGAGACTTCAGCAAGTTTCAATTGAAAATGAAAAATTGTGATGTAAAGATTCTTTAAGGGTAACGTGACATGTTTTGGCTGGTGACAATTGAATAGTGATCTGTAATCATGAAGTTCAACTCTTCCCCTCTTAAGAAGACATTGACTGCCAACTTTTGCTTTCACTTGCGATTCAAGTCCTTCACATTATCCTCAAAAAGTGCAATTTCTTTTCAGCCACTTCACAGATTGGTCATATTTTTTTGTAAGTATTTGTTACTACATGTAGGAATAGCTTTTACATATGTGTGGTCCTCTCGTTACTAGGTGCTGGTTTTGGGCAAACTTTTACTGTTTCACAAACTAAGTGGTTACAATTTGTGCATAGCAATATCAAGAACAATATCACACGAACACCCTTTGTACCCGTTTTCTTGTAATATACAGTCCTTTGACTAAACGTTGTCGTCGATCGGATCATCCCTACCTATCATCCCTAGACCGAAAAGGATAACGGGTAAATTACCCAGAACTTGCGTCATCCAAACTGCTCGCCAGTTTAAATCTTCGCCGTATGCTCAAAGCATGGTTTTAGCAAATTAAATGGGATCGAAAACAGCGAGCTCAAGACGYGTTAAATAACATATGAGGCAGCTAGTAACTGTGAATTAATTATCCCCATGATCCTGTTTGGTCTAGGCGCGTAGGGATGAAGCCGATCAAACGACAACGTTTAGTCAAAAGACTGTATTTTTTTCTTCAAGTGGACACGCAGTGTTAAGCACCTTAATATACRAGTTCATGAACTGGGACTGTTCAAAATTTTGAAGTTCAATTTTGGCAACTGAGATGCATGGTTACTGCGCTTTGCGGTCAACAACACCCTTTAGTAATCGTTTTCTTGTAACGACTCTCCAGCCCTATTAAGCACCTATATATACAAATAACCTTAAATATAAAAATTGCACTGCTTTGTCAAGAGGTATGGTTGATGTGTGCTCAATGATGATAAGGACACCCTTTAGCGGTCGGTACGTTTTCTTGCCGTTTTTTGCTAGATGGTCATTGAGCACAACAATGACAATATACCCTTGCGCCAACATTATCTTGTAACGTCGTTCGGTATTCATGACACTACAGACTTTTGATATGTTCACGTACTCAGGAATAACTAAGCAACCTTTCGTGGTCGTTTTCTAGCCGTTTTGGCAAGATGGTCACTGTACGCAAAAACGTATACTCTTGCATCATCTTGAGGTATTTGTCGGTTAGATAGTATCCCATTGGAATATAATGATCCTTACAACTATTTTGGATGCAATGCTAACAGGGAGGTATCAAAAGAAATCAAACGTTTTCATTTCTTGGAATTTCTGTGCTATTTCTCTGAGATTTTCGTGTTAAATTAAGATCATATTTTGAAAGCGAGTGGCCTAGACAAAAGATTTATGTCCACGCCTATAGGTGCTTATTACACTTAGGGCTGTTTTCTAAAGCTCTGTGTAAATACTTATATTAGAAAAAAGAACATCTAAGTTTGGTGTTAATTCTGAACCGTATTAGTCCCTCTAGTCCCTCTAGTTAGATTACGTTTGTTTTAAGCTCCGAAACTTTAAACTAAAAATGAACATGACATCATATAAGTGTCAAGTCACCTTGCCTCCTATGACATAATGTTACCAAGTTTCCCAGGACGATTAATCCACTGAGACAAGCATCATATGTAACTACAACAACAAAAACTCATGCCGTTATCTGATATTCCATCGATGTCTCAAGAGGTATATCATTATCAGATCATCAACTCTATTCAATACAAACCACTTAACTGTGTTTACTAATCTTCCGTACTTCTCATATCTTATTGCCCTCGAGTTGCGGCAGCCAATAGGGTGATAACGGATCCATCCGGCGTTCATTGCCGCTGAAGCGAATATCTGAATTATGCCACAGGCACCACTTTTGGATCAGTAACTTGTGTAATTAAAGAGAGAAACGTATTAGATCTGAAGAGCTGTTACGGAACATATATTATTGTTATTGTTAGTCGTGGAGAAGARTTGAGTGAAAAATACAGATTTTAACACTTGATGAAACAAATGGGACCTAAGGAAAACTAGACCTCGTGTGTCGTCCTATTTCTGTCCACATGTTATTCCCTCTTGTATCATTTCTTTGTTTAACGGTTGTAGATCCATGAATATGGATACAACTAAAGCAAAGGATTTTAATCTCAAGAGAATGACACGTGGTCTTAGGAAATGGGGAAACATTGCACCAAAACGAACAAAGTTTATTGTGATAGTTAAGCATTCCTCGACGTTGTACCGTCAAACGAGATCGATATGTACAGCGTATAATTGAAATTACAGTCAAACCACCTCAAGCGTGAACACGTAGAAGTCATTAATGACTTTATCTTTGGATTCTTGATTTCATTATTCGATTCGAAGATTCATTAATGAAAACGAATCCGTCAAATATAATCAAAAATCACAACTGAAACAAAAACACGACGAAAAAAAAAACCAGGAAAAATAACTACATTTTTTAAAATTTCACTCTCCAAGGTCACATAGAACCATTCCCACAGGAAAATCTAATGAGTATTGCTTAAGCTCGTCCATGAGATCTACTACTATTTTGAGGCTATATTCACGTGACCAAATATACGCGCTCGTTCTGCAATTTCATTGGTTAACTATAATGCAAATACTCGAGTTTTCCATATTTTTTGGTGATGAAACTCACTCGTATAAGGAAGAAAAAATGCATTTCCCCCCTATGAATTCTAAATCTAAATACCGCTTAGATGCATATATTTATGTGGTATGAAATCGAACTTTGTGCTTTTTAGATTTAGAGCCTCGAAATTATAAAATGTCGAATAAGTCGAACAAAAATCCTCCCACGCGCGCTGTCTGCAGAACGTGTTATTCCATACGTTTTTAAAACCCCTACTCAGTTAAAATGTCACCGCGCTCTTTACCTTCCCGCGAATTATCTTTATTTTGTCCTCTCGAGACTTAAAATTCGTTTCTTATTTGTAATTAATTTTTGAAATGTGTTATCACTTAATAGTTCGACTCGTTAGCAAAAACAATCGTTTGTTAGTACATAACAATTCTAATCATTTATAAAGGCAACTGTACCGCAGACAGTAAAAAATCGTGCGTATTTGCGTAACTTTCATTTTTAAAGCGCTTAAATAATCCAATTTTTCATTTTTCAAAATTTTTCTTTCTTCTTAGTCTTCTGTTTTGTTTGTGCGCGTTCAGTTGTAATGTTTTGCTTCAAGCCAAGTCATCATTCATGCTCAGTTTTTCCTAATGTTTTTTCATTCCCTTCTGTTTTGTTTGTACGCATTTTCAGAAGTCTAGATTTCTCTAGCTTTTTTCTTAGAACTGTAAGGCCTTGTTTTTGTTTGCTTTTGTTTTTGTAGAGTAGAGCAGCTTCTGTAGACAAAAGAAGTGATCATGACTCCTATTTCTTTTAAGGCTTGCAAGTGTGTTGACTGTGTTGAGACAATTATCGTGATAAAACTGTCTTGAGCTGTAAGTTTTGTGGTTGAGTTTGCAAGAATATATGGATGAGTGAATGAATCGAATGAAAACTATTTACGTGTCAAAAAGTATCTAGACGAGGGAAGATCCATTTTACTAACAGCGGACGCCTAATAAAGACAGTCATCACATGTATTGAGATGTAATTAAATAGGCACTACAATAATTAAAATAAAAATAAGCCGATTCTCCACGTAGACACGACTTTTATTTGCATTCGTTATTGAAGTCATCGAAATAAGAAGTATAGACATTGCAAAATGAATCAGGGGACAACAGAGAAAGAGAAAAATAAAATCAAGAGAATGACTGAGAAAGATGGAGAATGAGATCAGAAGGAGAAGGAGAAGGAAAGAAGGACACTAGATAGATAGGAGGTATATATAGGGAAAAGAAGCGGACCTTAAATCGAATATTTATAGCTAAATCACTCAAAAAAACTTCGACACATTGGGATCTAGAGGTGTGGGAATTTACTTTGTCTCTTTCTTTTATTCGTGCGTACGAAAGTTAGAAGAAAAAAATGAAGAAGAGACCGAAATGCGAAATGGAAACAAAAGAGAACACAAGGAAAAGGAGAAAAGATAATGAAAGAAAAAAAATCATGATGAGAAGGAAAGAGATTTGCTGGTGAATTTTTTTGATTTGCCTAAAGATAAATATTTAATATTAGTAATATCCTTTCACTCAAAGAAGACGAACCAGTTAGTCAGGAAGCTAGAGTATAAACTTTCATTAGTGACGGGCGGCATCTTGCTTCCCATACGGACAAASAACTAGAGTAAAAAGATCGATAGCAGCCGTAACTTCCAATGGTGTTATTAATTAAAATTTATGTAATATATAATCACTGCCGATGATCAGTGATCGAGACATCAAGGCGGTCGCTTTAGAGAGGTGCTACTCTTATAAAGCATATTGCCTATAAGAGGACGATAAGCTCATCAATTCAAACACGCAAGAAGAATTGAACAAGTTCGTTATAGTGCGTGCACTTTTCCTAGTCTCGTCTCTAATCTTTCCCCGTCTCACCAAGGACCATTCTTCAGGTTTCAAGAGTGTTTTCATTCAGATAGCGCTTTTTCCTTTGTCTTATCTTCTTATTTGACTACTTATAGAGTATTGGCCTCTCAGCAAATGAAATATTTAGTTCAACGTTAATATCCACTCGTTCGTCATCCAAAAGTGCTTTATATTCTGGCATGTTTGGTTTATCTCGACCACCTTGTTTCTCTTCTCTTCTTCTAGTGTCTGCATTCATGATTACAGCTGCGCTTGGCTTCTGAAATCTACCTGCTCAGAGGTCTACGAAAGTCCTCGTTTTTTCTCTACCAACCAAGCTAAAATTAAAGGTATGATTACGACTTTAAATCCYGACCAAAATCATAATACCTCGATTCTTCTCTTCTTCCTCGTTAACGTTTCGGAAACCAATGTTTACTGACATTYTTACTCTGAAATATTTTTGAGTTTGGTTACGAAATTTATGCTCCAAAAAATAAAGTGATTAACTTTTTAAAAAACTATTTTTTAAAAACTAACTATTGATAACTAATTAAAATGAAATAGTTACTTCAATATCTTTTATATCGGTTATCTAAATATATGAATATAAAATAAATTGTTGTTAAAGGAATACTATATAATAAGTTCAGTAAAGTAAAGACCAATATTCTGTTGCGATAGTTTATTAGAAAATTTGAACAACACTGCTCTTAGCCAATCAGAATTGAGTAATTTTTTCATGTATGTTATTAGAAGGATTAGCAGGATTACAAATAATTAGAAGATAACGTACTGGGTTATTCTGTTAAGCGGATTAAAAATAATTGAGGTGATATCGAGTATAAATATCTCACTAGCTAAGGTATAGAGTGACTTTCATAAACCCGAGAAATACACACTAGCCCAATATAAATTAGTAGAYCCTAATTCCATTGTGTTCTTTTGTTGTCATTTAACTATTACACACTAACTAATGGTATTTGTTTCACGGGTTTATGAAAAGCACTCTTCTGTATATATATTAAAGTGGTGGTAATACTTGCCTCGAGAGAAATAGTAAACACAATACATAGAAGTAGACACGTACTATTCCACCGTTTACTTTTGTTTTACTTGTTAGTCATTAATAGACCCTTTGRCAAAATGGCGGCCGCAAATGAACGAGATGAATTAAATCTTGAATGAAAAACCAATACCAACACTAGAAGGAACACCTTTTTTAGTAGCCCTACGAAGATTCATTATGTCATGATCAAGCGTTATAAAAAAAACATAACTCAAGACTCACATTGACAAATTTACCGACGTTTGTATAACTAGGGTATTGCGCTTATAAGTTAAAATCATTTAAGGGTCGCCATTTTTTTTCTATTATGCAGCTTTCTTTATTCGAGCTCATGTTTGTCGAATGTGTTTTACTTGATAAAATAAGTAGCAAGATCGTGATTGTATTTCAGTAATTATACTAGAACAGTCTGGCTTCAAGCTAATGCTTTTATCTCAAACTTCGGCTCTTTAAACGGTCTGTTTTGTTAAGGTTTATGTCGACCCTCTAGGGTATAACAGATCAGAAAATAACTAAAAGCTGTGAATTAATACTGCACGAGACATGTTCCATAGAAAAGTACTTTATTTAATAGTCACCACGAAGGATCATGGGGGCATGTGCCAAAAAATACTCTGCATAAGTGGGGTGGGATAATTTTTATGCCATCCTACGAGTATGGGCGTCGAGGTTTGCGTGCTAGTAGCGCAATCATCTCTCATCTCTTCGTGATCTTGGGTTTGGTTACTGGGCGCAGCATCACGTGAGTAGAGTTTGTTAGGTCTCGCCCTTGATTCGAGGATTTTTCTCTGTGTTCTCAGGTTTTCCTCCTTCATTAAAACGCTAGATTCCAATTCGATCCGCTGTGAGACTGAGATGACGTGTCTTGACGTGACTTAAAATTGTTCAATCCAGAGTTTGCTTCAGGGAATCGATAAAAATTGAACATTGTTGAAATTTGATCATTTTTCTAAGCTGCTGAAACCTCAACAAATATTCTCCTGGAAAGAAGAAGAGGTACAAAAAGCTGAATTTTAACATTCAAAATAATTCTCATACGAACGACTCTTTGTGAAATATAACTGCCTGGGGACTAACTTTAGTGAAATAAGTATCTATCTATTTTAAAGCGACGGTAAGAATGCACTAGTGCGCGCAATAATTTAAGATACCGAGGGTACCTTCGTCAGCTGCGAAGGCGATTTGCAGGAAAAAGAAAAAAAGGGAAAAAAAGGATATTGGTACATCAATGAGATACACTAATCCAAGTCACCTTAGGAAAAGCCACCAGGAAATAGAGTCAAAAACATCGAGTTTTTTGTGTCTCTTATTTAAGCTAAAAAATGTGGACACGAAAAAAAGTATTGCGCCAATCACAATCAAGCCCATGTATCCTTATAGATCCTCTAGGGTCCTGCAATCAATAAAGCTATCGGGATTACGTTAAGTTATTTCATGACATTGTCGGAACTAACTCAAGAGTTTAATGTACCATGATTGCATGCTTACGTCTTCWATTCTTCAGCTTCTGGAAGAAGTTTGATCGTCTGGATGGAATTGGTCATGAGAAATATAGGATTTTAAAGATTAAATTTATTTTGTGTCAAATCCGTAATTGAGTCTAAAGCCCCRATTATTTGAAGCCTGAAAAGAGCAATTTCAATTCATCAGTAAGATGTTTGGWCATGTGATTTATCGAAATTTAGTCTGATATAAAGACTTTGGATGCTTTTCTTAGAAATTATGAATTTTTGGTTAGATGTTTTTTAAGCGTATTCATTGATCCAAGGAAGAGTGCAATCCAACAGAGCTAAGTACGTATAGGGGAATTCTTAGAAGATGTCCGTTAATGTTTGGCACATTTTCATTTTTTCTATATTTCTTATTTACATTCATTTTCATTGTTGATTGGTATTTTATTTTAGAAGGATATTTTTAGCGAATTCAATTAAGCATGTCAATTTGTATTCTGTCTGGTCAACGTTTTATACACTCATGGTAGGAAAGATGGTATGATTAATTGTTTTTGACTTTTTCTCGTTCATTCGGTGGAAAGATTTTTTACATCTTTAATAAAAGCCAAACATTTCTCAACGATAATTTTTGTCCGGAAGAACTGGGAAAATTTCCGGTAAGAATGGATGAATTAACTAGTTCTTTTAACTGATTTTTGTAACGCTGTTTATGTTAAACAAGTATATATATATATATAGCAATGTTTACGTTTTTATAAAGGGTGCTTTAAAAACTCTTTAATTTTTTGAACATTTTTGGAAAAGCAACGTAAATTTTTTYTTCTTCATTATTTCTCCATTTAAAATATAAATTGGGTACTTCCAAAATTTTTGCATGTGCCATATCGAATATTAATGTACTTTGGAAGCAAGTATTGGGAAAACATACAAGGAATATAATGGAAAGGAGCCTAATTAAACGAAAAAAGGACAAAAAAATGTGGGAAGGATAGGAGAAAAAAATATATAGATAAAGAAGTAAATGAAAGAGAAAGAGAGAGGAGATATAAAAAAGTGGAAAGGATTGGAAAAAAAAATAAAAGGAAAAAAAGGAAAGGAGAAGGAAGAGAAAGGATGGAAGTATAGAAAAAGGAAGCAAAGACAAGGAAATGAATGGAAGCTACTAATGTTACAATAATCGGTGGAAAGAACCCCGTATCGTAAAGGTACGTTCATGTTTATATATTTGATTTATGACAGCATATGAATTATCTTAATAATGATTCCATGGCTTCTGTTATCAACTTATGCCTTCATTCTTCACTCCATCTCTACCAAACCTCTTCACTTTTTGCTTTACCTAAAGAAAAATTAGACTAGTCATGAACGTGACTGCAAAGACGCAAAGAGCTTCACCTATTGTATAAGTTTCCCTAAGGAAGTAGAACTTTGTGAACGATTGAAAACTTCCTCGTTATTACGCTGTACAGAGTTACTAACCTGAATAGCAATTAAATACTCGTCGATAGTTCTGAACGTTTCTTTACGAAGATTGCAAAAAGAAATCGGCTATAAGAAATTCTATAAGGTGACTCGTGCTGGCAAAAATAATATAAAGTTTTACGCTTTGTATTTTTCTGTACATTCTGTCTTTAATTTTATTATGATTGAAGCATTAAAGCACCCGCAAAAACGGCTTTGTCTTGGCGGCGCTACTCTATTTTACGCAACGATCTGTTATTTGTCAGATCCATTCATTTCGCCCACCTTTGCTTTTACGTACTAAAATAAATTCTCGGCAGGAAGTTTTTAACCATATTTTCCTTTAATTCTGATTACCATGGCTTATTGTCGCAGAACAGACAAARTATAGGTATATTTTGGAAGTCTGTACTTCGGAAGAATGCGCGGGAAGTGGTTAACAAAGAGCGACGGCYGATAGAGACTTTTGTTAATTCAAAGCAAAGTTAAAAAAAAAGTGACTGGGCAAAAAGAATGAACAGAAAAGACAGGAAAGGTAAGATAGATTGTACTATTTTTAATTTTAAATAAATGACTAGTTTGGTCTAGAAAAACAGGTTTGTAGATAACTGAAAGACGTTGTTTTGTGGCGTGTTTAAGGATGTARAAAAATAAAAWAAATAAYAGATAAATAAATAAAAATAATGCCAAATGATTGGTAACACTGTCATTGATATTGCCTTAGTTTGATATTATATATACTGGCTTTGACATAGCGTATGGCATAAGCTTGTTTTCGTTCTATAAGCACAAAACGGTAAGTACTTAATATGTTAGGATTTCATTCACTAAAGGATGTTCATTTGCGGAAAGCAAGGCTTGCC
>NW_022259290.1:0-11272 GCF_009602425.1 Actinia tenebrosa | reverse complement strand
ATATGTCATATCTGTGACGATGATGAATATGTCATATATGTGACGATGATGAATATGTCATATCTGTGATGATGATGGATATGTCATATATGTGACGATGATGAATATGTCATATCTGTGATGATGATGAATTATTCAATTTATAACATATAAAATGGATAGGTCGCAGTGTCTACTTACAATATAGACTACTTTATAAAACAACAATTCAGCACCTTATAATCGAGGTGGATTAAGATAAGTCAGACTCTTAATTGATAAGAGATTTCCGGCCCTACATAACTTTACGTTTTACTCATTTAGAATTCAACAACTCTTGAAGGACAAGAAATAGTGACGTCACGTAATTTATGGATGCGACTTGCAATCACGCTCGTAGACTAACAAAGAGGATGTCAGGAACGGGTGGGTAGGTAAAGATGTGCCTCCCCTAGATGTAATGGATGTCGGACGAAGACAATCAAGTAATCTCTCTAACTCACGACATTGTCAGGCAAAAGAATTAGAGCAGTTTTCGTATGACTGTGAAAATCTCAGTGCCATATGCATGCCTTGCCGTATTGTTTTCTACAATTTTAACTGGCTTCAATTTTTTTCTTGTGCAATGTGATTGGTCTGGCAGTGCTGTGACCTTGGTGGTTCACCTTGTCCGCGCCGTGTTTCGGGTATTTGATTTGATGGAGAGTAAATTATCGTGCAATGTAATTTGTCTGGCAGTGCCGTGACCTTGGTGGTCACCGTGTCCGCGCCGTGTTCCGGGTATTTGATTTGATGGAGAGTAAATTATACGTGCAATGTGATTGGTCTGGTGTACGCCTTGCCTTGTCACGACCGCGTTCGTTCGTGTGCCGCAAGCTTTTCACAGTCATATGAAACCAGCTCTAAGTGTGACTTAAATAAGTACTAGCATATGAGATGTGGTATTGAAATTCTTCGATTGCACGTTACGTCATCGCGACCATGTTGGTGCCATTTAACGAAAGATTTCTTATTAGCGTCCATTGTTAACGGCACTACAATGCTTTTGTCTTTTAACTCTCATGGGAATGCTTGCAGCCCATCAATGTGGAAGATCAGTTCGTGTCTACCCTCACACAAATGACTGTTACATTGCACATTCATTTTACGATAACATTTTAGAGAGATAACCCCTTCATAGTAAAACAAGAGTCATAATACAGATAACCACAGTTATGGTCTAATAAGTGGACACTGAGGTAAGAGATAACGAAAGCAAGAACATCCAAGATATCTCAGTTATTTTACGTTACCTCGTTTTCAAAAGCCACTATTTCTTCAGATCTTTCTCGTACAATCTGCAAAGGAAAAACAATAAATAAGACCTGATTTATTTCGATTATTGTGTATCATTTTGCGCACTTACGGCACTCTATTTGGTCTGGCATATGTTTCATTCTGGAGTCTCTTACATTATTTTATTATAGTATATTAATTCCTATGCCATCATGTTTATATTTTTTCATCCACCTCCACGTGGTGCATCCTGGGTAACGCATTGTCTCAACTGAGCATGATACTTTGGTAAAGTCGTCAATCGGCACACAGCTAGAGGACCAAATAACCCTTATGTATCTGTTCTAGGAGTTCGAAAGTCACTCCAGACAAATAACTCCAACACGTCATATTAACTTTTTACACTAGAACAGAGGAAGTATGTGAAGACCGTTCGCCGGGAGCCACTCTATTCATGTATGAGACGCTATCGACAAGGATTTAGGAAATTGTTACACAGTATTTTGATGAGTGGAAGAGAAACCAATTGACCAGTCGCCAAATAACAGAGGGTATCAAAAACCTCTACGATCTTTTATTCGGCAGCTATGTGACGATCTTATATAGAAACTATATGAAAACTATCTGAAAATTGAACCAGGAAAAGAGTGGTTGAAAATTCCATTGCAGTGACATTGAACGGAAAGCAAATTTCATGGTCAAAAAATCAATAGTTCCCTTCACAGTTCCCTGCGCTATCTTGAAAGGTAGCCGTGCCTTTGTATCGAAGCGAGACGAACGGTGAGCTTGCAATGGTAGAGACCTATCATTGCAAGCTCACCGTTTGTCTCGCTACGATGTAAAGGCACGGCTACCTTTCAAGATGTCGCAGGGAACTGTGAAGGGGACTATTTCCTCTCATATTTCAAGTAAGTATATTTCAAACAAACCTCTATTCAGCGCACACCCTATACTAAGCGTACACAGTTGCGCTTGATTGTGCCGGAAATGTTGCTTAGGAAAGCTTTAAATTCAGAGTTTGTTCGAAAATTCAAACTGTGTTTCACAGTAGTGGTCAATACTAGTGGTTGCAAAGACAGCTTATACTTTTCTAAAGCCCCTTATAAACGGTCCTGACTTTCTACCAAACATTTACCCTACATTTGTCTCGATTAAAGCTGACATCGTTTGTCATGGGCAATGTACATGATGGGATGTGATTTTTTGATGTTGGATGAATGTTGGGTGACGGTTTGATTTCCCCCACACCAAACCAACATTTCAGTCTATTGTTCTAAAAATGTTTTCATCGTATACAAGGTTAGCCAGCATTCAGCCAACATTTGTCGGCACCACACATGTGCATTTACACATATTATACGCGATTCCGTGGTTTTGGGACACAACAACTTAACGCGCCAGCATTCTCAGTCCCGACAGTAGGCTGAATGTTGGGAGATTGTTGGGACTTTTCACGTTTGTCAGGTCGGCCTTCGGGACTTAAAAGGATATCCTAGACAATTACCCGTCTGAAGTTTGTTGCCACGTGGTCAAGGTCTTGCCGATCAGGATGGTCAGCGGGAGTCTTATCAAGTAAACTCGTTAAAATCCTCTCGTAGTCAACCACGTGCTGGATCTGAAAGACAAAACCTTGCTCTTAGACTGAAAATAATGATTACAAGTATACTATGTTTCGACAGGGGGAGAGGGGGGCAAGGGGCCAGGTCTCAAATCAAATTGCGGGTTTTTTGAATTTGGGCCTGCCCCTTAGCGAAATCCTGGCTGCACTCCTTGCCACTGTGAGGTCACTAATTCTAGTCCTGGATTAATTTAGGCATAACAAATAAACAAACAAACCAAAACATATATAATTACATGTACACGTAAATAAGTATTCAACTACATAAACAAATCAGTGCTTGAATGAATGAAGGAAGGAAGGACGGAAGGACGCTATGAAAAGCTTAAATTTGATCGATACCCTGATACAACCTCTAAACTGATCTAAGTCAGGGCAATCCTAACTTGCATACTGAATTGGAATTTACAGATCGAATTGGAATTTAGCATGTAAGGTTTTGCAATGGAAGGAAAATCAGAGAATCCGGAGAAAGACCCTCGAATCAAGGGAGAGACCCAACAACCTCTACTCAAATGTGATGCCAAATACAGGGATCTTACCCGAGATCCCAGAAATTAGAGGTGAGAGGTGAGTGCACTACCGCTGATTGATATTTAACTATATATATATATATACATATAACCTTAATGTAGAATTACTTCGAACCCGGTTAATGCGAGCTAATATCCTATCTACAAATAATTCAACAATGATACATGTTGTCATCATGAAGAGTTTCCTGGCCACAAGCAAGAGTGCAAACACAAACACACTAGGTATAATAGTCTTCATTAATAATTAACTAATGATGAGCAATTTTTAAAAAAATAAGCGGATTGTGCAAAGCTTAGAAAACTCTAAGGCTAAGATGTTTTCTGTAATAAACTTTCATTGCAAAGAGAGTATGGTGTTGCTATTTTTTTAAACGAAATTGAGGATTTTCTTATTCGGCCGCCTTATCTGTTAGCATACGGATAGCCAAATAGTTAAGTAGCAAGTAGCAAGGTTGATAATAATGACTTCGCAACTGGACATCGAAATGAAATCATTAATAACAGAAAATCTAGTGTTTTAAAGCGAAATGATAACGATAGATAAATATACACAAAAACGTTCGATTTTTGAAGCAAAACTTAAAATTTTACGCCAAAATTTATTAACGAGAATCGTGAACGGAAACGACAATCACTTACACTGTACGCTCGACGTCCGCGTATAAATTTTCTACTCCATTTCCTGCTCGTTTTAAAACTCTTTTTAACCCCATACTTCAACCTTGAAAATGCTTTAGATTTGTTTCTCCTCATGGTCAGACCAGGTCACGGCCGCTACATCACTGTACGTCTTCAGCAGTAAACGGTTGGTAACAATGTATGGTACCAGTATCATATCAAATTACCGCTGATCAAACTAATTGACAAAGTGATGATGTCATGATAACTTAAAGAAGGACCTACAATCAGGAAATTCTGACCATGTTGTGAAAATATTTTTCCTTTAAAACTCGAAGAATTCCTTAAACTTAGTTTATTTCTTGTATGATTGAAGGGATGTCGCCAACAGACAAGGAAACAGTCGACAGAATCATTAATGCCTCAGGAATCTGGATTGTGTAACAAATATTTTAAGTAGAGAGTGACATCAGAGACTTGACGATACATGACCTTTACGTTCTCATGCTGAGAATCTCATCGTTTCAATTAACTTACGAGTATCAAACACTCTGAGCTCGCTCGATATTTAAAAAGCATAAATCGGTGTATCATAGTAAAATGCATGTTCAGACCTTCATTTCCACTACTTTCTTACTAAATTAAAAAATATTTAACACTTTTCTACCTTTTTCCTTTTTCTTGCGAGTTTTATTAGCATAGGCCGGGGCGATCGTAATATTCCAATAAACACTAGAAAGAATTAGAATAATCCTTGTTGTGACGATGGTAGCACTTATTACTCAGTAGCTAACAAGCTCGCTCAGTAATAAACCTGTGGACTCATGGACGAACTGAAATTTAGACGTTGATTCCTAACAGAGGGAGGAATACCGGAGAATCAGGAGAAAAACCCTCAAAGCACAGGAGAGAAGCAACAAACAACTCTACTCACATACTACACAGGAGAGAACCAACAAACAACTCTACTCACATACAACACAGGAGAGAGCCAACAAACAACTCTACTCACATACTACACAGGAGAGAGCCAACAAACAACTCTACTCACATACTACACAGGAGAGAACCAACAAACAACTCTACTCACATACTACACAGGAGAGAACCAACAAACAACTCTACTCACATACCACACAGGAGAGAACCAACAAACAACTCTACTCACATACCACACAGGAGAGAATCAACAAACAACTCTACTCAACACCTACCCTAGATTCCAGAGAGAATTTTTTCGCGAATTTACTGATCGCCGCTCTCTCAGTAAATCCGCCAAAAAATCCCTCTGGAACCCAGGAGGATACTAGATACCGGACCCGTTATTTGAATTTCGGTCAAATTGGTGATTACTCGTGCTTCCCTTGTGCCAAGACTTTATTTGTGAAACACCACTTTATATCTGTCAAGTTTGAGGTCTAAGCGCCGTCCACGATAAGGACATGAAATGTGTTGTATATCTGTTACAAAATTTGGTTGATTAACACTGAGATACTACGGGAATCTCGAAATCCTATATCGAAGTTTTATTTCTGCTCCATTAACGATTCGAACTGTGTCTTCTCTCTATCCTCTCACTAATTTTGTTTTTCCATGGTACAATAACATAATTAATCAGGTGATAAGTAAGCGGTCTCTTTCTCTCTGTAATAAGTATCAACAGGTGATCGTTTTCTCGGGTGTTACCGACATCCGACATTTTGTACATTTTACTCAATATCTCTCCGCTGATTGGTCGAGAATATTCAACCAATTCCTAATAGAGTGTGAACTCGATGTGATAAATGTATTATCTATCGTATAAGTATATTATGAAATATATTAATAGACATTTGTTTGTCTGCCATTTACCAATGGCTTTCACAGAGATGGCAACCATTTTGGTGCTTGGATGGGACTAAAATGAGTTATAAAATAACTGTTTTTAAATCTCGCGTTCTGATTGGTTGTGAGTGCGTGCTTTATGAGAGCACACATCACGCACGCGCACTTTTAGAAGTGTCATTCCTATCTAAAATAACGGTTATTGTAATTTGTATTTTATAAAAGAAATAAAAAACTTGCTTGCTGTGCTGTGTGCAGTTTTAAAGCACGTGCGGATTGATAGAACACTCGAGAATTGTCGAGAAGTACTCCGTTACGCGTCGTGCTTCTCCAAATACTTCTCTCGTGTTCTGCCAACCCACGCGTGCTATAAAACTACACACAGCACACGCGCGCGTTTTCTATTTCTTCAATAACATCATAGTAATCCAAGGTACCGAACGTGGCATTTGGGATTCATACGACAAGGGGGGGGCGGATGTTCTGCCAACCCACGCGTGCTATAAAACTACACACAGCACACGCGCGCGTTTTCTATTTCTTCAAGAACATCATAGTAATCCAAGGTACCGAACGTGGCATTTGGGATTCATACGACAAGGGGGGGGGGGGGGGGGGGGGNATGTGATTGGCGGGGGGGGGGGGGGGGGGGGGGGGGGGGCGGATGTAAATGGTTTTTTTAACTTTTGAAGACACGTCTCCGTCGATGGTGTTTTCGTTTAGTCAATCAAAAAATGTATTTGTACCATCAAGTCACGTGACCCTATATTATAAAATATAAACAAAATGAAATACCGATGTTCTATCTAATGCCATTACTCCTGTATCATATGTTATGACCTGAACCTTCGCCTATTATTAACATCGAGGTGCTCTCTTCATTTCTGGTTTTCCTTCTGACACAACTAATTTTAAGGAGATAAGGTCACGTGACTTGTTAGTGTAAACGACCTCATTTATCACCTCATTCAGTGAATGACGAGAGAATCGAGAAAATTTGCTGTAAAACAACTGAGCAATTAAGTTTCGTGTTTTATTTAAAATGTCGCCTTTTTGATGGGTTGAACAATGGACCTTTAAGTGCTGCGATGGAAGATTTGATTTATCAAATGATTTACTCACTGGTCTGAGAAGTAACATTTCAAGATGTGTATTTCTAGCTCCTCTTTGCAGGTTTATAAATGCTTGAAATTCTGGTTCATAATCTCTCTTTTGCTTTAAGTACCTAAAAGACAAATAGAAAAAGTCATTAATAACTACGAATGTACGTTAATTCATACCAAAAAACTAGACTATTAACAGTCCCTCTTTCCTCTCCATCAGTCGAGTCAAGTTTTTTCCGCCCTAACTTGGTCGCGCGGGGAGTGAGGTGAGTGAAGCATTTATATGGGGAGAAAGATGGACTAGAGACCTTTAGCATCAGGTCTACCGCTAACCGCTAACTGCTGAGTTTAGGCCTAGAAACACGCTCAAACACGGAAAAACACTCAGCATCAATGCAATTCAATATGGCGTCTCTTCCAGTAAATTGACGGAAATTGAAGATTGACATCGAACTGCAGTTTGAGGTTTGCGGTATCTAGCAAGAACATCTTGCTAAAGGTCTCACAGTCCAACCTAGAACACCAGTTGCTATAAAAATAAGATTTTCTTATGACATTAGTTTATGCATCTCTTGAATACGCAAGTCAACCAAAGCGCTGTTGTGCATGATGTGTTTGAGTACTTACATTCGAGTACCCCTGAAGAACTGAAAATAATCATCGTACGTTGACCACAGAATATCCAATTCAGTGAATATACCTCCTGTAGAATACAAACATATTTTATGCTACAAAACTCGTGCGCTCTGAATGGCTGTTGGAGCGGGCGATATTTTTTATATCTGGCCGCGGTTCGATATCCTGGGACAACAGATTGCTAACCCCACAACAAAATATGATCAAACAAGTGGAAAAGTAAGTGGAAAAGAAAGTAATTTACCGTTTTAACGATGGCACCTATTTTAATTTCCCTAGTCCGACCGACTTTACTGATGACGGTAAATAACGCCTACGACAAACTCCAGCATTTACTCATAGTTGCCTCATATTAGTGTTCAAATATTCACAAATAACATTAAAGTAAAGAATGCACATCTTCAACAATACAAACACTTCACAATTTCCATGGAACTTCGATGAAACACATGAATATTCTACAAAAAATCGAGGCTAACCCTGGGCAAAAAAGAACTCTAAACTGGAGTATTTTGCTTTGCCTTTTATGATGGGTTATTAGCAAAAAGATACTTCGATTAATCTACTCACCAATCAACGTCGTGGAAGTTTCCCACTTTTTAACGGCTTCTTCCAACTGCAAAGAGATCCAAAAGTTATATTGTGTATTAACAATTTGACATTAACATTGTAAACCAAATTACTCAATAACAAAACAATACGAAAGGAAAAAAGATAGAAAGCAAAGAGCCAATAAAATTAAAGTCGAACTCATCTAGTAACACGAAAAAATTAGTTCTAACTAATCTCGCAACGCCAATCTTACTCATGTTTTTTAGCGCATTTCTGAAGTAGCTCAACAGAGAAAGAATATGTTAGAACTATCATTCATGATTCACCATGGTCTACGCGCAGTTTTCCTCTTTCGTAATATCCATGTCCTCATAATTGCGCAACACTGTTATTGATAATGGAATATTACTTTACTGATACAATACAATAAGGAGTTTTAACAGTGTCCACATTATCGGGATGACCGCGCCACAAAGGGAGAAAGTCACGTGAATGACGTGTTTGTAAATGCAACAAGCCAATGGAACACAATGTACACTTGAAGCTCCCACAAACAGTGGATGCATGCAACATATTTACTTGTATGGGAACACATTCAACGCTGCTAGCAATGTTTTGAATCTCTGAGCCAGTGTACCGCTGAATCAACTTACTGTCCTAAATTGGCTGATTGGTTTTTACAGTCAAAGTTGCTAAGTTTGACTGACATGTTAACTCCTCCTACCAGCACCGCCGGGATATAAAAGCAAATATTTCACCGTTTTTTCTGGTCTCTAGAGAGACTATGAGTAACTTTATATACCTATGACAGACTTACCATGTTACTCAATCTAACGTTTAGATTACAGATTGTTTCTAGTGGTTCAAATATAGCTTTATAATCCGCTCTTGTCATGCCCCATTTTCTAAAAACAATAAAATACTAGTTAGAGGAAATCATAGGTTAAAGCCATCCGGCATATCCCACCATTGCCGCATAAACCTCAAATACAAGAATGGATTGAGGATTAATAAAAGGTAGTAAGGTGACCGTTACAGGGTACCTGGCGCCAATTCCACAGGAAGCTCATAAAGACGGGAAAAGGCAGGGGAAAAAGTAGCGTCTCAAACTGACGAAAATTTGAGAGATTAATACTCTGGGCTCCAGAGGTTCCATTTTGCTTCCTGTGGTTGTAACGAGCTCGCTCCTTTGCTTCAAAACAGAAAAAGCTAGAGCGAGAATAAATAATCTCTGGACCCCAGGTTAATAGATTAGAGCTAGTAAACAGAGTGAAAAAATGTACAAATAAATGTAACCAATGAGTTTGGTACCATCTCCCAAAAAAATGTAAAACATTTAGAATAAATGATTTAAAAATTTTAAAAATATAAAAATATAAAAATCTCCCAGCTTGCTAGAGAGTGGGAACTGACATGGTACAAGAGCTTCTTGCAGCTTTCTGATGACTTAAATTTTCAGGGATCTTTTCTTTTTTCTTTCAAGCCAAAAATATAGTTTTGTTTGCATGAATAAAGCCGAAACTTACTTTAAGGGTTCTGCATAAACTTCAAACACACACTTTAAATCATTAAAAAATTGCTCTTCTTCGTAAAGCAGCTCCTTCACACAACGTAATCTTGGGTCTTTGACTAAGGAAAAATAGTGATGAAGTTAGTAACAAAACGCTCGTTTGTTGACGCTGGTAAACTCCACGTAACTTTGTGTGAATTCATTTAAACTAGCTAGCAGCGGCGTAGCGGGGGGAGCAGCCCAAACGTTTTACTTCCAGTCTTAAACTTTCCTTATTTTTTTGTTAAAGATAATAAGTTTAATTTCTATTCCTTTGATAGTTTTTCTTTTGATATAAATTCGAGTTACTGTTTTGGACCTCGTATCCCATCGTCAGATTTCATTAATTAATGCGGGATTCCTGTGGATATGGCGGGAAACTCTAAAGATGAAATGCGTACGCGTATGTGTATTGGCGGGAAATGCTAGTAACATTGCCGAACATTGCCCTTCCTATGATCGAGACCTTGGCGAGACCTCGGCGAGACCTCGGCAATGCTCATTCAGCGAGTTCACTGATATTACCAACTACGTCGTTATTAATTATGATATATTTATAAGTAAATCAAAAATTTAGTCCTTATTGTTTCTCCTTTAAAGGATAGGGAAAAATTGATGGTTTTCAAATATTCCCAAGAGAATAAACTAACCGAAAAGACACGGCGACCATGTTGGATGATATAACAAAAGCCTAGACTAATGACTAATCTTTTGTTAAATTCGTCTTACATGGCAGCTGTGAAAACTATCGATAGAAAAACTTACTCGCATGAATATTATCTAACTCAAAGTTTGACATTCTTCTTTCAACGTCTTCGATAGCAATTTCAGAATTTTCGACAGAAGAAGCCTTGGCATTCAAGTCTGCAAGCGTTTTTCCTGGTAATTCCCGCACTTGGTAGTTCTCTAGATGAAATTCTTGAACTATTCCAGTCACAAGATCTCGTATGGTCATATTGTAGTCTGCACTAACCTGTAACGTAAGACAAACAATAGAACTCAGTGTGATTTTTATGGATTTTTATCTATGTATGCGAAAGTTTTTGCTTTAGCTCAACGCATTGACGACTCTTAGAACTCCGGTGCGGGCTTAGCCTCGAATCCAGGAGTTGCTTGTTTATTGTTATTCTGATTTCTGCTTTTGTTTACTGACCTCAGAAGTGAGGCTAAGCCCACATACACTGGAGCTGGAGGGGTGAAGCGCACGCGTTTTGGCGCGAAATTTCCCGCCAAATCCACAGGTAGCCCAACATTATAGGGAAGAAGAAAATTTTACATCGACTGTTTGAGAAGTAGGTCTGAATCATCAGGGTTTTTTTCGTATTCCCTTCTTTTAAATAAAGAATATTTTGCTTTGAAACTTTTGTATTTTTTAGTTAGTATCAAATATTGATGGTAGGTATTCACAGCTGGCTATATTGGATGAATTTAACAAAAGATAGTAGTATAGGGAATGGGGGTTCCAGCGCAATCTCAACACGGGCAAGACCCGTGTCAAAAATCCACCTACGGACAATCCCCACTCCTAGTGTGGTTGGGGGCAACAGCGCAAATATGTTAGTCTATATATGGAGTGCGAAGA
>NW_022259286.1:384-11262 GCF_009602425.1 Actinia tenebrosa | reverse complement strand
GGATCTCCGGCGAATATTACTTGGCACTTTCCGCGGAGGAAGTCTACGAATTCTTGTAGGATTTCTAAGGGCACGGTGCAAATCTCATCCCAAAGTATCACCGGAGGTATGTCGTGGATGGCTTCTGGTACCCACTTTTGGCCATTCCAACGGAAGAAGCTGTGGTACGTTTGAGCGTCGTGGCCCATTTCGCAGAGTTCTCTTTCCAAACGATGTGTTGGCGTTAGCACCTTTAACTTAGGAAAGAGTTCCAAAACACGCGTCGTCTTACCGCTGCCTCCCGTACCGTAGAGGTAAGAGAAGCGTTGGTAGGAAATAGGGTCCGCAACTGAAGGTAGAGGCTCTTTGGTAGGCGTTACGGAACCCTGGGTGTGCAAGGCACCGGASGTGCCCCCGTGATATTCYACACGTGCCCTCCAAGACCTTATCTCTTCGTCTTTGACGCGCCATTGGCCACTTTCTGCAAGTTCATCGGCAGTGTAGAATTCTTTCATCTTCTCTAAGACGCTAGGCTTCACATATAAGGAATCCGTGGCTACGCGTGGAATGTCTTCTTTGTCAAACCGCAGTAGCATCGCCAATAGGTTAATGTGCGCATATGCGAGCATGCTGGCACGCAGATGGTAATACTGCGGTCGATGGTCCTGGTAATAACACAGCGCATTCCATTCGTGTAGCTTATCGTCGACAATGTAGTCCCATTTCTCTACGGATACCATCGTTCCTTTGTCATGCGCACGTTTTATGAGGAAGCTTAACTCGCCGGCGTCCGTTGTTAGGCGTCGCTGCATATGTTTTTCACCCTCCTTAGCGCCCTGCGTGAATTTACCTATGACCACACGCGCTGTGGGGTTATGCTCCGGTAACCATTGCGTGAAGGCGCTGTGACAAAGTATGGCTTCATGCGCTGTGTATTTTAAAAGTTTGCGCTCTTCAAAGAACTTCAATAGGGGTATGGGTATCCATTCTTTCTCCTGCAGGTGCTTCCCATACCACGTATAGATTATGGGGTGCAGACCCGCTGCTAATTTCCAGGTGGTCAACCGTACAAACCCCGTTGCTGGGGCGTCGTAGTGACCATCCAACGCAACACGAAAGAATTGCGAGTCTGGATGCCCGTATCTATTTATAATATTCCTTACAATCCCCCAGGCCTTTGAAGCTTGCGGGGTAACAGTGTTTCATATCCAGCGACACGTATTCGTCTTCATCGTATTCCATGTTCCACAGACCGCCGTGGCCGTGTTCTACGCAAACTTTAGCTATGTCTTTGAACTCCTCCGGCGTGGATTTCCAACCGTTTCTTTTCTTTGCGGCTAAGAAGTCCAAACTGCGACTGCTAAGCACTTCGTCGGAGAAGTCTTCTCCTAAAGTCTCACAGGCGTTTTGAATGCGCAGCTGTTCCACTTCAGGACGATACAAAGTACCATCTTGGGTCATAAATTGACTTCCCTCCGCATCCATTAACCAAATAGAATTCTCGTGCATTAGTTCTGCAAGCGGCGACTCCTTGTAAACGCGCGTCTCCTTCTTCTTTGGGAACCTTAACTCCCTCCACGCATGTGCGTTATGCTGGTAAATTACGATAGGCGCACCCCGGCCTCCATACTTGTGCGTCCCGGAGTAAATGAAGCCGTTGGTGATGTCTTTCACGTGTATGCGCCTTTCTAAAGCAACCTCTAACTTCTTGATGTTATCTATCGTTCCTCYAGTCTTGTAAGTGGCGTTTTCCCATTTCCTGATGGCTTCTCTTCTCTTTAAAGTTAACTTACCACCACGAGAGGAATCCTCAAAGAACTCTCTAAMCAGCTTTCCTACGCAGTTACCAGGATGGCGCATTGGCTTAAGCTTTTTAACATCCGGTTTTTTAATCTCGTACGCGCCGTATATAACTACGGTAACCGGGTAAGCAACCTCGTAGAACAGCATGTCCACACCTACTAACGCTCCCGGTCTGGTGTCTTTATTCAGCACGAACAAGCTTTGCTTACCCGACGCCCGTATTGGATTACGCCCCTTTTCTATTATCCACTCACCGTCTAAATACTTTATAAACGTCAACTCCAGACGGTAATTACCTTCGGGCATCAAGTCAATTATCCTTTCTGCTCTTTCCTCGCTCATCGTCTCATCTGTATCTCCCTCCATAAACGTTGTGAAGGCAAAGTCCGCATCCAGGCAATCCAACACCTGAGTTCGCAGTCGGCGCACAGTTTTATTTCGAATGCTTGTGATGGTGTCCATCTATATGTAAGGAATATCTTAACCCCCGTTTGCGATGCCTTCGATTCCTAACATAGCAGCAACAAATAACGGGACACGGGTTATTCCCGCTGCCGACCCGTTCCTTAGACCGCCTGTAAAACCCGTAAATCTTTGACATTGACCGCGAGTCCCCCTTACTGCCTACGGGTTTGGTACGGGTAAAGTGGTCAAATCGGATATTCGCCTAAAAGTCCGTAGAGTTGGCTCGAATAATTCCCGCTGCCGACGCCGTTACGTGGGGGCAGGTAATCCCCGGRCGATTCCGAATGGTGACCGCGAGTCCCCCTTACTGCTGCTCATTGCTATCTACCGCCGTTAAGTAAATTCTACGTTTATAGACAAAAAGAATAACTAGAAGTTTCTTGAATAGATATTTCGGACGATATCCATCGTCCATCATCAGTTTAATGACTCTATAAGTGTTACATCATAYACAAAATCAATAAACTTCTAGTTATTCTTTTTTGTCTATAAACTCTTAGCCCAAAGAAACATTTTTACAAATTCTACGTTGTAATTATGAAAGATAACGAGGATTAAAGGAAGATTCGTGTAAAAACAGCCCCGATCTTAATAGTCTCGGTCCAAACAGACACAAAAGTGATAGCACAGTTTACTGGTGTGGTATGTGGCTTTTATTCACTGCTTTATCACATTGATATCGTACATAGTTGTTAAATAAATTGAGATTTGAGATTACAGCGGCAATTGATTCATGAAAAAAAAGTATGGGACAAAGCATTTTGTCACTCTTCGCGGTGCCTCTGCATTTATTGCTGTTTGTTACAGTTAAATTGCTGTAACTGTAATTATTAATACTATATAGTTACAGGAGAAATCCTAACCAGAGGTCCTAACAAAGCTCATGCTGCTCACCTTGACATTATGCACGTTGCTTTTGTGAAAGGCAAAAATCTGCATTCTTCTAGGACTACTAAGACCATAAAATAGTCTACTAGGGTATTCTAATTACCCTACCAAACCGTATAGTTTTTTCTTTTTCTTTTTTTTTTTTTTTTTTTTTTTTTTTTTACTTGTATTTTTTCCTGCGTCACCCCCACTTTTCAGTACAACTTTGTTCTATTTGTTACAGATTAGGTTAGTACTCCATCCAGCTGAAGATGGAAGTCTTGCCAGGCAATACTCACCCAGTAACAAGTTATATGTGCAGTGCTCTCGTAGATATTTTTCAGTGAAAATGCCTAAAAATGCTGCCGTAATTCGGCCAACAGAAATACMAACCTCTTGCATGCTTAAAGCAATAGCTTTATCATTTGGGCTTGAAAACAGATTGRTTGCACAAATCAGGGATTGAACAGCAGCTAGGCCAAGCGTAATACCTTGGGTGAAACATAGTACAAACACGGGAATGACATTAGGGAGGAACCGATACCACGAGGCCACGACGAWAAACAACATATGAATGACATTGATGACAACTAAAAATCCAGTATTACGAATCCCGAAGAATTGGTTCATCCATTTCTGACCTGTGCAGCCCAAGATAAAACTTCCCAGTCCTCCAATAACAATCCCCGCATCACTGATCATTCTGTAGTACTGGAAATGATCTCGGGGGAGAAATGGCGAGGAGGGGAATGTAAGAGTTGTCAAAACTGCTGTCATGGAAAAATGAATGCAGAAGTTTGACAAATATCCGTAAATAAAGAGAGGAAAGGATTTCACGAGGAGTAGAAATGTTTTGCTTATAAGTTTATCAGCAATCCTGTCGTGTTTGTCATTGGAGTATTTTTCTTGTGGTAGTTTTGTGTACTGCACAAGTTTGGCTGTCCCTTGTAAGTGATCTTTCAATGGTTCTTTGTCGAGGAGGATGTATATACCAAGTGGAATAAAGCAAATAGGTATGCAAACTGCGATGGCAATACGAGGCGCCACACAAAACCAAGTGGTCAGTCCTGAAAATATAAACAATGAAGTCCTTGTTGGTAAATATGTAAAATATTCAGTTCTAGAAGACTGGCAATTTTTGAAGTTTCTTAGAAATTCAATACCACTACAAACGATCATTTTTATTTTTGGGTACTCAATCTGCCCAACTTTACCTAGCCTTTAATTTTGAACAAWAGTGAAAAGTACAAAAAGTTGCAAAATTGCTTACTATTACCGCCAACCTGGCTGGCTCAGTTTCAGTTGATCGAGCATCGGACTTTCGCGTGGAAAGTCGATCTTTCGGCGAAATATCGCTTTCCGAGAAAAACGAGAAAAACCAATTTGTGTACAGTATACTCCAAGTTCGGGGGTCACGCATGCTTTTGCAAAAGCATGTACAGAATTTATTTATTTATTTATTTATTTTGATTTTATTAATTACCAGGGTACTTTAATACTTTATCAAAAGCGAGGAATTTTCTGAAAAAAGTTTAATATCATGTGCAGTGCGAAATAAAATATAAGGTCGATATTAAGAAAATGAACTAGTGAAAATAATGCACTATTCGTGACTAAAAAGATTTTTTGGGCTTTTTGTCCTGCGACGAGTAATAATAAAGATTTAAAGTTGGAGAAACTTGCTATACTTTACAATACTTTTAATGCTGACTGTTTTAAAATTCATTTATCAGCCCGTGATATACGGATTTTCACTTCGTATTAACTTTTTTCTAAGCTAGAGCGTAATGATTGATCATGACTGTGTATAAATACCCTTAATGGTCCAATAAAGCCTACTCCTAAAGAAGCTAGAACGGATAAGGATATTTTTAAGTAGAATTCGTCTTTGTAAATTCGAACGTGACATGTAAAGGTGTGACGCGGTAGCATCAGAGACCACACCCAATTCTTTTTGCATGCCTAGCGATCACGAACTTTGTTTAACGCAACGCCGCTATCATTAGTAAAACGTTTCCTGTGGATAATTTTAAATTCATTAATCCATATCTTCAAACTATGTAGTACTATTACATTAGTTCGAGCTAGTAGTTTGCTTTAAATATTTTGGATCTCTTAGGAAATATTTTAAATTCATTTGATTGTACCTGTCATCTAATTTTAAATCTCCGTTACTCATTATATATTAAGGGACTGGTCATAAAGTATGGGGGGGGGGGGTGGGGGGGGCAAAATCAGGGGGTGGGTCACAAAATTTTGAACTCCTTCAAAGGGGTGGGCTGTTGATAAAATTTGACAACTAAAAAAGGGTGGGCCATTACAAAATAGAGTAGTATTATAATTGTCATCATCAGTATTTCTCAAGGAAATTTTTTAGTACCCTCGAATGAAAAAAATTAAAAGGGCAAATGAAAAGAGAAAAAAAGGAAGCAGAGAAACTTAAAGTATACGAAGACTATGACTTCTTTTTAAAAAAGCACAACTTGCTCAAGCTCAAAATGTACAAAAGTGAGAAAGACCAAGCTTTTAAATACTACGACAAGTACCACAGAGGAATTAAGAGCATGAAGAAGATGGTACTTCACGCGAGGACACTGAAGATGATAATAATTCATATCAGGACACYAATGAGGATACTGAAGATTTGGATAGCGACGAAGAAACTGACATTGTTACTCGTGAAATAGGAATTACTGATAGTGAGAAAAACCATGAAGAGAAAAAGAAAGAAGAAGCCGAAACACTCAATGTTACAATAAAAGGTGTAGACGTGTGCAACCAAGAAAATTCTTTGGGGTTTAAATTTTTTTTCAGGGGTGGGTCATCTGCAATTTTGCTTCTAAACTGGGGTTGGGTCCTTCCATTTTCAGCATCATTTCATGATGGGCCAAGATAAAAAAACACTGATTCTATTCTGATTTTGCCCCCTTATATCAATATAGGTGCAAAATGTACATCATCATCATCATCATAATAATAATAATAATAATAATAATAATAATAATAATAATAATAATAAACTTTATTACTGTGTCATGTCGTTCTAGCTTACATACTCCACCAGATCTATGTTTTTTTATTGGGAAATTGAAACATTATCTACAAATTGAAGCATCGATTTAGCTTAAGTAAAGACAAAAACCTGAAATAATATAAGTTAATCATAAATTAGCTTATTACAATTATAATTTCAATAATATATAACGCGTCAATATGCGTATGTGAATTGTAAATATCTAGTATTGTTCGTTCATTGTAAAAGTGTCGTAATTTTTTTTTTTTTTTTNTTTTTTTTTTTTTTAATATCAGAAAAAAGAAAAAGAAAGTTTTGCGTTTTGATATAAAAAAATATCACCGATTTTGGTTGCCCAATTTATTCATTACCGAGACCGCGATGAAACAGAGATTAATAATAAAAATGATTAGAAGAAGAAGRAGGAGGAGGAGGAGGAGGAGGAGGAGGAAGAGTGGAAGGAGAAGAAGGAGAACAACAAGAAGAAGAATACTTCTAAAGCGCAAATTAGCATAAAATGTTCATCTGCGCTGTTTAAAAAAAGACTATAGGAAAAATGAAATAATATTAATAATAATGATAATAGTTAAAGATTTTTCTGCAACAGGGAGTTTTTAAATGCATTTTAATAGTGGACAATGAAGTAATATTTCTAATAGTAGCAGGTAAATAATTCCATTCTACAGAGGCAGCATGCGTAAACGTTCTAGATTAAAAATTTTCACTTCCTCCAAACAATAAATTAAGCTTATTTTGTATAATGTAGACTCACCTGTATAGCCAAGCGAAGTCAAAAATAGTGAGCACAGTCTACCATTTTGATAAGCATTGGCAAGCAGAGCGGCTGTCTCGTAGTATGAAAGTATCGTTACAAACGTCATGATCGTGAATCCGTTAGCCAATCCAAGTACAGTTACTCCAGCGATTCGCACTCTCACATCATCGATCATCACTAACAACAGTATCGATGCTACCAATAATATAGTGAGAAGAGCAAAGGATAAATGGAATGATATCCTAATGATGATCGCTGGGCTCACTACCTTGGCGAGGATATCAGGAATCGAGACAGCTATGAGTAAGAGAGTCGTTGACCAAAGAGTGCCAGCGAGAATGTCATCTGCTGCTATCCATATCACAACGATGATCGGAATGTTGGTCAAACAGCCGAAAAGAAAGAATAAAAACGTGCTGAGTTGTTCTCTCTTTGGAAATGACATCATTTGAAGAGTACACTCACGGCATCTGTAAATAGGATAATTTCATTATTTTCTAAATCCATTAATAGTTGGGTTGGTTACAAGTACYAAGCAGAGCAATGAGGCGCGCCTTCTGACGCTCCAATCTCGTATCCAGAGCCTACGTTTCTTCTGGCCTGCGGCGAAGAAACGAGGACTCTGGTGTAATCCATTTTTGGCGTATGCGCAATTATCCGGAAGTGAAATATAATCAATGAAAATCAAGCTTTAAAACAGAGTTATGTGTTTACTCTCGATCAAAATAAAAAGTCTTTGAACGCATGCGCTCTTGGCAAGTCTTTGAACTAATGAGTCCAAAAAATCCTGGTCTCAAAGAAATGGATTATGCCAGAGCCCTAGTTCTTCGCCGCAGGCCAGAAGAAACATGGCAGGCTCTGGGGTACAAGATTGCCGACACTTCTGTTTTCTAACTCATGGATACGCGAAGCGTGGAAACAAATGTGTCATCACTCTGAGATGTTAGCAGATCTATATTTAAACGAGTATCAATAGCGTTACGCCCTCTGTAAACGAAAGTAACACGAACGAATTTGGCTCTCGAAAGCTCCTCGAAGATATAAGCGTTATAACCTTAATCTAAATGTTGAATGTGGGATGACATCTAGCACTGAGCAATCGTGCAGGCGAACATAGCATATTTTTTCGGATGTATTTATATCGAAGAAATTAAGGAAAGATGCAGGTTCAAGAAAAATAATAAAATAGAAGYCTATTCTACACTTTTAATAAACGAAATGTTTGAAGTAAGCAAAAGTAAGTCCATACGATCGTATCATAAATTACCAGATTGAATACTTCTTATCTTATATTCCCATTTCAAGACTCGCAGGTAGACAGATTCATTGCGAAAAGTACTCTTCAGGAACATTTAAAAAATGCCCGATTCTCAATAGGAAAACTACTACAAGCAAAGCGATCCAAGTCGTGTCTCATAGGTCTCCTTAAACTCCTCAACTGACTCTTGCTCAAACAATCAATTTATTACATGATTTGCTTCAAAACTCAACAAAAATCAACAAAGAACTACACAAAGTAGAAATTAAAAGGAAAATATAAGGACGATTGCTGATCTTACCAGTTTGATTGAGGATCTAAATCGAGCGAACTTCTTCCTTGGAATGAGTCTGCCAAAGGGCGGATTGATTTGCTTATCTTCTGGTCTTGAAGTCCCTTAAATTCATGCATTTTGATTCACAAGGCAAGGTTAAGTTATCTTTAAAAATGTAACGGCCGAATATAAGCTTTCTTTCAGTCATGCTTAGTTGACCCCCTTTGGGAATTACATCGCTTCTCAATCACGCTCGTGAAATCGTACAATTTTCCATGTCTCGAATTTTTTTTTCACGATTCGCGCATGAGATCAGAAGCGCTGTAATGTTTTCGTCTTTCGTCTTTTGTTTCGATTTAGTTCAGTTAATTAAGTTGTCCGTATGCAAATTTAGTTAGGTTCAGTTCAAGTTCAGAGAGCTCAACGTGTGTAAGAATTTTTTCTCCTTGATTTCTAAAGTTTCCTTTTTCGTTTTTGGTATTAAGCAATTTAGTGATCATTTAGTAACTACATGGATTTGTTTATTTGCCGCTAGTTGTTTCTGTTTGTTTTCATTATGGATACCGCAGTTTTGACACTTAAGATATTAAATAAATTTATAAAAACCCACACTGAAGAAATGTGCATACACATTCCATTCCATTGGGTGACGCTGCTAACGCGTCATCTTTCACCACAGTCCAACAGGTCGGGTCGCTGGTTCGAGCCCTATGCTACGAGGAGTTTTCTCCTGGTTTTCCGGCTTCCTTTCTCCCGCCATAAAATTCAACATGAGAGTTATTGTGCGTATAGAATATTCAAATTTACTAGGACAGGAAAAAAATTTAATGTTGTAAAAATGTGTTGTTTATTGGTACTACTAAGAATATCACTGTTAAATTTGTTTCAAAATAAATTGCTCTAGAAATTCAAGAAAATTTATCACAAGTTGTGACGTCTATGCACTAAATAAAAAATGTGGCTGACGTAAAATAACAAGAAAAAGCATATTCAGATTCATTTGATAGCTTTCGTTGTACTCTTCGAATGTTGGGAAAATGAAAAGTGCCTTCCGTGAAACTAAGATTCTACRTTATTCTTATTATTCAAATAGATCCTAGCCTCCTTCGAAGGAGGCTAAATAGATCCCGGCTATGGAATACAGGGCCGGGTTGTTAAAAGCTGGATTAGCGGTAATCCAGGATTAACTCTATATAGGTCTTATTGAGAGGTAACCCAGGATTAGCACTTATCGGGCTTTGAACAACTGGGCTCAGAATATCCAACCAACAAACTCGAATTTCTAGGAATTTTTGGTAGTTACTGATTTCTTTCTTTAGAATGCATTGATTTTAAAAAGACAGRCATTCACATAAACAGACTGCAGGGAAAACCTCCCATTTGGCGAAACACTAAAAGGAGCATTTGAATTTTCGCAATTAAAGTATAGAATTCACGATCTGGATCCGGAGAGATCACGCAATTGAGCTTGCTTCTTTTTGTTTTACATCTTTGAATCTCTCTACACAGAGGGGGGCTAGTGCTTGGAAAGAACCGAACGTGTTCATCCATTACCAAAATTTTTGATCGCTCTATAACATTTAGATTACCGTGGTATTAATTAATGTAACGCCTGTTATAGCCATTCGAGAAGATAGTTTACCGAACTTTCTGTAAGTCCATTGAAGAAAACCAGCTTAGTAAAAATAAAGACAGTTTGCTTTCTTCATAGAAGGAGGAAAGTTATACTGACGCATCACTCACTATTCAAAACTAGACGCCACCTGTGGCGTTAACTCGGGCTTCTTTAGATTAGCGTTGCTAAGTTTTTTCTACAGTTTGATATACTTCTTACTAGCATGCCCAAGTGTTTTGTTGAATCTTCTATTTGTTAATTGAGCTTGGTATGAATGCGCGCAAATAGTCTAAACTTCTCAATAAATATGAATTAAACTGTATGTTTAATAGTGAAGTGGTTGAACATTTTAGAGTGCAAACAGTAGAGTGCAAACAGTATATCTGTGAAACACAAAATAGTATTTAGTACAAAATAGTACTACTTGAACAATGGAAAACAAAGGATTTTGTACGAATTAGTACAATTTTGTTTTAGTAAAGTTTCACAGTTATACTGTTTGCACTCTATTGTTTAATTAGCACTATTTTGTACAAAATAGTAATTAGTGTTTCATGGATTAGAGTGCATTCAGTTAATCCGTGAAACACTAATTTCTAAAAGACCTTTTATGTATAAGACATGTGTCTCATGTCTGGTTTTGACCCACTTTGTGAAGTTCGTGATAGAATTTAATGAGCTCAGGAAACAAAAGCCATTGTTTGGCGAGTAAATTAAATAATGGTATATCAACGTCTTTATCTCTTATCGCCTACCCGAGTGAGACAAAGGATATATYATATAGATATCGATGACATATGAAGGTAGTCATGACAACAGTGATATCTTC
>NW_022259282.1:224240-255432 GCF_009602425.1 Actinia tenebrosa | reverse complement strand
TTTTTTTTTTTTTTTTTTTTTTTTAATTTTTTCTGTTGGTTCAAGCCCCATCGTTTCCAGATAAGATTTTTTAAATGCATATTATTCATATATTTGGCAATATCTTTTTAGAAAGAGTAATACCATCAATTCCTTTTTGCTCATATAGTGAGAATAAACAGTTTTTTAAACTTATACTTATACGTAAGCAACCTCGATCTCGGAAAAATCGAGAGTATTCCTAATTTGAAATGTCTTCTGGGAAAAGTTTACTGACAAGAGCTTTCACTCCTCTTGGTTTTGGTTCTCAGTATGTTCTCTCTTTATATAGTCAGCTATATTTTCTGTTAGTATGGTACTACTGCGACTGGGGGACTATAGCTTTCAAATAGAGTTCTGTGTTTACTTCCGATCAAAATAAAAATTAGAAATCGGGAATATATTTTTTTAATTTTTGGCAAATCTTTGAACGCATGCGCTATTACACCGGTCCAAGAATCCTGTTCCCAAATGATGGAGTACGCCGGAGCCCTCGCTCTTCGCCGCACAGGCCAGAGGAAACGCAGGCTCTGGGTACGAGATTGAAAAAGTTCCAGTAGAGTAAGTGACTTAATTTTCTTCATTTTGGCTTACAGCTGGATAGGTAACTTACTTAAAGTTATTCCCTTTGTATAAATAATGTGTTATCTTTTACAGTGTTTTACAAATTCATGCAATGTAGTCCCAAACGTGTGAAAACTCAATGTGGTGATTTTCTTGAACAAAATCTACAAATTATATTACTATAATACATAAAGGCGCCACGTATGTACTGTTACATTTTTTTWAAATCCAATTTGTGAAGAGTGTATTTTGGGGAGACGTCGGTCGATAGCCCCCAGTTGCTCCCACTCCATGACCCCTGTGCACACGGTAATATACAGTCAATTCAAAAAACGTTGTCGTCGACCATCTCAAGCCTACGCGACTGAACCGAAAGGAACTCTGGGCAGCAATCATTGAAGCCGAGTTGAATGTAGTAATTTTATTTGACTAGTTATGCCTGGTTTACAGCACGAACCTTCGCAGGCTAGCGGGAAGTGTTGAAGGAGATGTTTTTTTTAATGCCTTCATATTTTCGAAATCGTGAACTGAATCATTACTTTGTTTTTCTTTCCCTAAACCCAAAGACATGCATTTAATGGATTGTTTCTCGCCATTATTATCTTTACTACTAGCGGGAACAATTAATTCAGAACGAATATTTAATCGCTTCTGTGATTTGACCCATATTCGCTTTCGGTCCAGTATACAAACCCGTTGTGCCTTACAAATTTTCAATACGATAATTTCGAAATTTCACTGCATTTCCGTAGCCATTGAACACCATCAGGGCACCTCTTTTTATCAAAGTGGTTGACATTCCGGAGTAAGTTGTTGCGTAGTTGTCGTCTATGAAAACTTTTACTTGACCTGGATAAACTTTAATCTCTACTTTGAACCAGGCATTGGCTGGAGGCACGTAATATGAGCAGGCTCCGTTCATTATTTTCACACTGTTTGCTTGCAATCTCCCTGGCTGTGTAACATAACCTGAACAAGATGCTGTTACATGCGTTCTAAAGAATGTAATTAAAAATACCAATAAAATAAATTTATTTCTTACTACGTGGTCCCTCCCTCCCTTTTCTGCAGTTCCTTCCCTCCTTCCTTCCTTCCCTCCTTCATTTCCTCCTTCATTCCTTCCCTCCTTTCTTCCGCTCCTTCCTTCTTTCCTTCCTTCCCTCCTTCCTTCCTTCCCTCCTTCCTTCTTTCCTTCCTTCCTTCATTCCGTCCTTCCTTCCACAACACTAAGGACCTTAAGCTGCAGGACGGCAACGCGGGCGACAACGTTGGCGAAAGTGAGCCGCTTCAACCTTCTATTGTATTATTATTTCATGTTTGTCTAGTATTTTACTCAATGAGCACATCGTTTTGGAGTGAAATGACGTCTTTTGGAGTCGCTTTACTTAAAACGAAAATCAGCGAAGATGAGCTTTTGGCATAGCCGTTCTCTTTAGTAAGACGGTAATGATGCACAGTGTTTCGTACATTCCAATAAGAGTCTATGCTTGCCGTCGTCGTCGTCGTTGCAGTCCTGCAGCTTATGGTCCCTACTAACACTGAAGCGGCTACCTTAAAATCCCGGTTATAACCCCTGGGCTCGTACCCATTTAAAGGGTTTTTGATAGGCTTACTGACAGGAAGGAAGAATTTTGGGATTTGGAATGGCAAGGAAACGGTTTTTTTTGTCTTGCTTTTGTTTCATCAACGAAAAAATACGAGATACCAGAGGTGCGCTAATAACCAGGGGAGCTTAGAAGGATATTTCCATTTTAGCAGGCTGGTGGGCCTGTAACCGCAAGACGCATAATCGGGATATTACGGTACCATTTTTTGATGAAAAACAGTCATTACCTGAAGTAAACAAAATTAAAATTGTCTTCATCCTTGACATTGAATCCGATACCAGGATGCATGGCCCCACTCGAACTTGCAGTGACTAGATAGGTATACATCTCGACTGTTATACGATAAGGCTCTGCTGGAGTGTTGCCTGATGGTGATTTGAAAACACCCCTACAGAGGCCGGTTTGACCTTGACCACTTCCATCAAGAAAATAATCAGCCCGAACAACTTTGAAGCTCTTACAGTTCTTAGCCGCAAAACCTTGGAAAAAATCGAAAGCTTAAGATTAAACCACAAACTTTGTACAAGAGAATCTAGGGTAGTGTAGTGGAAGTGCACTCGCCGCATGAGTAGAGCTCGTGAGTTAGCCCTGCCCTGACTTAGATCAGTCCAAAAGTGCTTTTTTCAGGGTTTAATATGTGAGTTAGCCATGCCCTGAATTCGATCAGCCCAGAGGTCGAATGTTTTTTTTTCCCTTCTTCTTTTTCTTGCAGGGTATTGAAGAAAGGATCCATCCGTAAGATTTGATAGATTCTTCAGTCACGCATCAATTTATCGCAATAAATAAAAAAATTACACTTTGGCTTGAAGATATGAAGTTTATCTTCAAGTGGTGAAATATTTTTCAACCCGAAAAGATAAACTTCATATCTTCAAGCCAACGTGTAATTTTCTTTTAATTATATAGACAAATCTATGCACAAAGAAAAACTGAGCAAGTTAATCAAAACAGGTCCCDGAAAACATCTCAAGTGACGTCCTCGATATCCTGACTAGTGAAGGTATGGGAAATATGTTACTCAGGTCCCGAATGTAGTTAGTACGAAAAATACCAGTGGCGTATTTCCCAGTAAAACACTTATGTCTATATAATAGATAATAATATTGGATTCAACTCTACTGTAGCGTTAATTTACCCTACTCACAAAAATGTGTCTTTTGAATAAAATCCATTCGGCAGACCTCATTGGTACTGCAGTCACAAGTATTCTGAATAAATAGAGGGAAAACAATCAACAAAATGTGTGGCGCACTATGAAAGAAAATGATGGATGCATGGATGCATGGATGCATGGATGCATGGATGCATGGATGCATGGATGGGTGATCGACCATCTCTGAGCCAACCTCAGCCTATAGTTATCTTTCCCTTTCACATTTATAATTACTAACCTCGGCATTCCTATACATGGTGCCTGGTCGCGGTACAAGATCATTGGGAAACTGCTTGTGATCAGCTTCATTCAGCTCGCACGTGTTTGACTGCCCAGATGTGCTTCTTCCAAAGTTGTATGAAATGCAGAGATCATCCATGAAACACTTTGACTCGCAGTGACCATCGTTCGTGGCTTGAGTGGTTAGGAAAGTATGGTTGACCAAGGCTTGACCTTCTATCGTGATCTTGAAGTCCATATCTTTACACCCATTGCTCAAAACTGGTTTATCGAAAATGGAAGAAAAAGTAATTTTGATGCTATGGGTTTCTTGCCTGTTTTTTGCAGTTTGAGAGATAAGTAATGAATTAATTTTAACATATTTTTTTTCAGAATTTTCCTTAACAGATTAAAAACAGTTTTCCGTGTTTGATACTCTGATCAAAACACGCGGGATGTTGAGAGAACACGAGAGGAGTGTAGTTTCCAGCTTCTCGAGTAGTTTTCGACCAGTCATAGCGCTTTTCGAGTAGAGTTTCGACCAGTCATAGCGCGCGTAGTATCCCAATTATTTTATAAAAACGTTTTATAAAGTAGATCGAAAAATTTTTGTGAATGAGTATAATTAACTTAGTTTATAGAGGATAACACTTGACAGTAATTCAAATAATATACTCGTGGTACTCTTTTAACGTCTTCAGTTAATTAGGGACGTGACCCGCATTAACGTAGTCATCCAACCCACATGAAGGTCTAACCATTAATATTTCATATAATAACAAAGACAGCACCTTGTCCTCAGTAATTTTACGAAGACCCTGAGTGTTGGGTATAAATTTACATGTAAGATATGTGGCGAATTTTTCATTCTCATCGCACCGTTCTCTTTTTCTTTTTCTTTTTTCTTTTCTTTTTTTATTCTTTTTTTAATTTTTTCGCCCCTTTTTCGACATGTAAGGATATTTTATTTGTCGAAACTATATTTTATTTCTTTATTATTTATATATATATTTCAGTATATACATAAAATTATTTCAAATAAAGTTAGTCACTGGCCAAAAACCTAGAAAGCTGTGATTGCTGAGAATCATGGGAAAATGCTTTATATCCAACAACTAAAGCTTTTGACACAAACTGCAGCAGTTGAGGGTACTCAGAGGAGGTCTCTCAAGTCCATCAACAGTTATCAAGCGGTTGAAACATGTAAAATGTATCTACCCATAATCCTTGCCGGTCTTAACTTTGTAGCTTTTCAGGTGACTAACTTTATTGAAATAAGTATATATTCCTTTAAGGTTATTCTTAAAGGGAACTCTTAAAGGATAACTTAAGGCGGAATCCATGTAATCTTGCAAAACGCGACAGACAGAATAGTATCTATTATTAATAAATCCAATGCTATATACTAATATATTATTGAACCGGCTGCTTCGGACACCTGGCCATTCTCTCATTCACTTTACATGAAAAAATATAGAAATGAGGCAGTATAATTTATTCATCAAATAAAACATTACTCATACGCTCTAAAAGCTGTTTAAGTAAAGTCAAGAATCCTTAAGAATTATTTTAAAATAATTTGGTTTAAGAAAATCTTAGGCCCATTTTAGAGAGGTCGAGCTTCTTCTGCATCAAATCTGGTTTCCTAAGAGGGCGAGCGGTACATGTTTTTCCTTGAAACTAGTAGATGTATACACCTATTTCGAAAAACGTTGTCGGTTGGAGAGCTGAAATCTGAAATCTAAGACTGAGTAACACGCTGCAAAATGAAATATATACACACAGCCAAACAACGTCCTTTGAAATAAGTGATTTTTCTTTTGTATTTCAGGCATAAAGCATAAAAGTACCAATATTCTGTTTAGTATCAGATCGACCATTTCAGATCTTCGACCGACAACGTTTTTTGAAATAGGTGTACACGGCCAATTTCGAAAAACGTTGTCGGTGGAAGATCTGGAATGGGCGATCTGGGAGTAAACGGATTTGTGGTCTTACGTTTTCTGGCTCAAAAATACGAAAAATGACATTTCCAACTCAAAGTTCATTTTGTCATATTCCAATCTAAAACGAAACTACGTCAAGTTTTTCTAATTCTGAAGAAGAATTCTGAATTCTTTTTATGAATGTGTTTTTGTCACTCGGTAATGATCTAAATGTGAAGTGTATGCTATATCGAGTTCCGCGAGAACCCGACTGAGGCAGATTTGCTTATACACTCGATGTAGCATACACTTAACATATAAGTATTTTCTTGTAAACTGACACTCGTAAAAATATCTATCCTTCTGTATTTTCTTGTAAACTGACGCTTCATGTTTGCCGTTAACAAGTTGCTTAAAATTTTTAACAAATTTAAAGCAAGATCGAAAACATAAATTAGCAGATTCTGTACAAAAGAGGTAAAAAAATTAAGAATAACTTCATAAGCTATGTTGTTGGAGTTGAGCTCCAAAATTACGGCCACTTACACTGGCTGTAATACACAACTAGCAGTGTAAAATAAACCCGCTGTAAACCTCTATTACTGACTAAACGTGGCTTACCTCTATGAATGAGATAGAAAAGGGATATTAGAAATATAACATCCATGGTTAATTAGACTCGGGGTTTGTTGGTGTATACTGGCTTCGGTGGTAATCAAATCTGATAATTTAGGTCTTGAGTGAATAAAAATATTTGCATGCTGCATGGATACTCATTATTATTGTGAACAATGGAAATCTATAAACGATGGTGTGAAGTGGATCATAACAAAGGGTTACCACTGCAGGAAGACTTATGGTGATTGTCATCCGACTCATCATGAGGTATATCGGTAGCACAAAATCACCTGTAATAGGACGTATGCATGATGGCATCATTTGACTCCCACTACCATAATGCTTCGCGAATTTTCTTTCTTAATCAAATTTGTATTTCCCTATGAGAATAGTAAGACAATTGGTGCTAATTAACTGAACAAAAGAAAGTGTGCAAGGGAGTCTGGTAGTAGAGGTCAGTGATGCCATCATGCAAACGTCCTATAGCGGACTAGTAATGTAGAATTAGTTCAGTGTGGAGTTTTCAGGGAGATCATCTTTATCTACTGATTTTTTATTTTAAAGGTCACTGAATTTTGGATGAAAAATCAAAACTTGAAACTAAAACTAAAATAAAGAGGGGGTCATTGGGTGGACCGCAAAATACTTTGATCGACCAGCCAGTCGCTTGTTTCCTCGTCTGCTTGCCTACTTGTTTGCTTGCCTTCGGTCTAATATATTATCAAAATTCTTTTTTCTATCCTAGACGGGTTCAAMTTCAACCACCATCAAGTACTAGAACCTGTGGAATGCTTGCTAGTGACGGGTTGCGTGATTTGAAGCGTGACTGGTTGCTGTAACGTACCCAGCTCCGCGGAAGATTTTCAACCATACACTGGATATTTAATAGCGCAGCGCGCTAATTCTAAAAATAGCTTAAAGATTCGGACAAACATTGCATTCTGTTTAACCGCTACAAGGATTATACGAACCGATTTTTATTATTTTTACTTAAAGTTACAATAATAACCCCATGTAAACTAAGATCAACTGCGATCGGCTGTGAAAATTATCTTCTGAAAGTAAAGTTGTAAGTTTGTTTGTCCGAATTTCGCCGTTGTCTTCGTTTTTATGACGTCACGGCTGCGCTGCGCTATTGCCCTAATTCACTATGACGTCACTGCTTGTTTATGTGGGGGATAGAATCGCCAAATCCAATAGAAAATTCAACAAAATTTGCTCCTTGCGAAACAGTTTCATCTAAAATGGTCTGGTTTTCAGATATAATATGTGTTAATATGTACTAAAAATATTTTGCTGGCTATTCTACTTCTCTTCGTGGATTGATATGGGTTTTAGAACAATTTTCTGTGAATTTGCGTTGATTTGACCCCCTCCGATCGTAAAAATCTCCACATAGTAGAAATAAGAATATTTGTCTTTGGTAAGAAGGTTTGTAAAAGGTAAAAAGACGAAATACGCGATGAAAATGAGGTCATGTTTGCCGTTGGCGGGAAGGAAAAACGGGAAACTTAATCTGTTATGGAAGAACCTACATAGCACTCATTTGATGTAATGTATTCAGAAAATAAATCTAATGTATTTTATGGTCGTTCTATCTATTGTATTAGGTGTGACCCATTGTATTTTTATGAACACATTGCATCAGATGCTTGCTACGTAGTCTCTCTCTGTTCTGACCGGTCGTTTCTCCCGCCCAGAAATGTCACTGGTGTTTATATCAATACAGGTATCCCAACATTTGCATTTCACTCATCCAATCAGAACTTATCCCTACTAAATTGTAATAATGTAGGTATTGYCAAAAAGACAAATACTTGTCGATCGGTAAAAACACTATTAACATTAATCGTATAAAAACAGTATTATTGCATTAGTTCGGGCTGGTTTTTTTTGTTTTTTTGTTCATTTTTCAAGTGTGAGCTAATTCTCCGGCTTAACTAGAAGCGACTAGAAAGTGGAATTTTAGAGGCGTGACAAGCAGTAAACTTATGGCTGCGAAGTGCTTCCTTTTCCGGATTTTCTTTTTTATATGGGTCGCAGAAATGTGCAAGGCTTATCCTAAAAATGTCAAAGGTAAGGTATTTAGTTTATATTTATAAATAGAGCTTATGAAATGAACTCATGAAATACAAATTACTTGTTTAGTGGGTAATGGACAAATAGACACAAACGAAAACAATGAAAATAAGATCTACTAGTCTTTATTTTAGTCTACTAAGTATTTGATGAGCTAATTAAAATCACTATAAGATTTACTAACCTCCATTAGTCTAAACACTCTTTCACGGGTTACAAATTAGATAAGTAAAACTACTCTTGAAAAGTTAATTGGCTTCGTACGTGTCGTTGTTTTGAAAAGATGTAATGACAGAGTTCAGAGTTCAATGGTGTATGTAGAGAAAAAAAGCAACTTCACTGATAGGGCTAACTTGTCTTTTGTCCTACGTAGCTCTGGGGGAAACGAGGACTATAGTCTCTCACCAGGGTTCGAGTGAAGTCACTCTAGATTACAGGGACGGCGGAGCCGGGGGGACCGGGGGGATGCACTCCCTGGATTAGTCACTCATGCAGTAAAACCATGGAATAAAAAAAAGTTGATAGAGTGAAGGCATTTTACCCGTGAATTCGAAATAAAAAATACTTGTCAACGTCGGTGTAATAGTCAAATAAACACAAAGGAAAACAATGGAATTAAGGTCTACTAAAGTGTGTTATATTGGTCTCGATTAAGTTATATGATTTCTGTAACTAAGTTATCACGAAAAACAAATAAATATTAATATAAGAAATATTACATTCCCTTAATTAACAGGATTTCTTCCACGTGTTTCAAAGCCACAATGCGAGACCCCAGTTAAGCGCATCATTGGTGGAGAGATAGCAACGCCCAATCAATGGCCATGGCAGGCACAGATTCTTCGCTGGAAGAAAGAAAATAATAGCTATGTTCATAGATGTGGTGGCAGTCTGTTTAATCTTGAGTGGGTTGTGACTGCAGCTCATTGTGTTTTTGATCAGGAAGTCTCTGCATTGAAAGTTAGGCTTGGTAAGATAATGGGGCCGTGCGCTTTCAAAAACCTTTAACTTTATCAAAACCCCGAAATTAGCTACGTTAGGGTATGCGTATGACGAACTCACAGATCAAACCCTGGAACAACAATCAATCTCAAAGATTGAACTCTGAAACAACCTCTGGGCTGATCTAATTCAGGGAAGGGCTAACTCACAGATTGAACCCTGAAACAACCTCTAGGCTGATCTAAGTCAGGGCATGCTTAACTCAAAGATCAAACCCTGAAACAACCTCTGAGCTGATCAAAGTCAGGGCATGGCTAACTCACAGATTGAACCCTGAAACAACCTCTGGGTTGATCAAAGTCAGGGCACGGCTAACTCACAGATATTTCGAAATCATTACATTCATATTTCTATTATAATTAGGCGAGTACCAACGCAATGTGACAGACATATCAGAGCAAGATTTCACAGTGTCTGCCGTSCACCTTCACAGTCGATTCCTAGCGGATTCAGAATATGCTTACGACATTGCCATCCTAAGACTCAACAGGACTGTAAAGACATCATGTGCTGTATACCCGATATGTTTGCCAAGACTATATGATCAAGTACCAATAGGGAAGGAATGCTTTCTGACTGGTATGTTTAAAAACGTCGTTTCACAATTGGCTCAGTTCGTTCGGTACCGGATCGGACTATTGTGCGGGAGGTTGTTGCTTCCAGCCTCAGTCGCACCAATTCTCAGGGTGGGGTCACGCAGAATAGAACCAATAAGCCGCTCTATACTCACTGAAATACGTCACCAACTCCGGGAATCGAACTAGCAACGAACGACAGACTGCTCGAAAGTATAAATATTTTGAAGTCTGAGTGTAATTGATCAGTCTGTAAATCCCCGGGATAGCGGTGTCGGGGCAGAAATCTCTGGCATAAACGTAAATGTAACTTCGTGCTGCCATTGGACGGTTCAGCATTGGATGTCTGGAAGTATGGTTCTAAATTTGTTTAGAAAAAAAAAAGACTACAACGAAGTTTCCAATTTATTAAGAAAACTAGTTGTAAAAGGAAACGTTTCGCTGTCATCTCGACAACATCATCAGGTCTAATGAAAACTGTAAACTTTACTATATATAAATATATATGTAAATATAGCTAAAGGAAGTGTGAAAGTTCAATGAATAACAAAGTTTCCCCTGACAGAATTACTTTAAAACTCGAGACGAAGGACAGGGGTACCCTCCCTAATAGGGTCTGAGAATTGAGCATTAACGATAAGAGGATATTCAACGATTATTTTCAGGTTGGGGCATGAACGAGTTCGGCGGAGATAAATCCAATTTCCTTCGTCTTGTCAAGCTACCGGTCGTGTCTTACCAAGATTGCTACGACAGGAACAAAAAAAAACACAGAGTTGATAGATTCTCTAGTATCTGCGTAGGGACTGTCGACGGTAATCAAACACAGAGTGGTTGTCATGGGGACAGTGGTGGACCGCTGGCCTGTCAAGACGACAACGGTCGGTGGGAACTGCAAGGAGTGGTCAGCTGGGGAGACCACCATTGTGGGAACGCGTATTACTCGGTTTTCACGAGAGTTAGTTCGTTTGTTGACTGGATTGGACAGAAGATGGCGTCTGCTCCTCTTCAAAAAAGTAAGCTTTATATGTAGTTTTCAGTAATATGACATTACGGGAATGCTGACCAGCGGAAGTGAGGTCATACACTAATGCCGCTGACTACTTCGGATAGAGCATTGTGGGCACAGGGGAACACATGACTTGACGTCAACAAAATTACTTATGGTTTTTCTTATGTCAACCAACATGGCGGCAACATGTCTGTTGTCCCTAGGTATGTGCCTTCTGATCCACCATGTTGACAAAATCATTTATGATTTCATTCTAAAATACTTAAGTTTGCTGGCCATGGATTTCAATCAGCTGGTAAAAGTCTTTGAACCATTATCTGCTGCAAATGGTGGTCAAACACTGACCGCCGTGTGCTGTCAGCCAGAAAGAATTTTATTGAAAACTTGTAATTCACTGATGTGCATTTCGCACGAGAAAGGAAATGACGTTCTTGGCGGAAATCAAGCCGCAAAGATCTAACGTAATTTCTTCGTCGAACTTAATTACAATGCTTTGCATTTTTTTCAGCTGTTAAATGCGTGGACACTCACTACTATTGCAAAGAATGGAAAGAAAAGGGGTGGTGTGACCAGAGATACTTTGAACACATGCTGAAGGGATACTACTGCAAGAAAACGTGCGGTGCTTGTTAGAAGCCCTAAACTGAACACAGGCAAACCATGTGAGTGAATAGCGCAACGAGAGAGAAACGTTTGCGCATGCGTCCCTTTGAATTTTATAGTGATAATAAATGCTCCTTTTCTCCTAGTATACAAAACAATTCGCAAGGATACTTTTGTGAGGATACTCACTACTATTGCAAAGAACGGAAAGAAAAGGGGTGGTGATCTTGAAAATTAAAACCATCATATACGAACATCCTGTCTTGTCACGCTGAGTATACGTTGAATCATTGTTGATCTTTGTTTATAAATAAAACGAAATACGTGTCTTATTATCATTCTTGCAGCAAGCTTTAGAAAATTATAATAATAATATAAATGTCCATTAAATAAAAATCTAATAAAAAGGTCAAAGAAAAGCCTTGTAGTGAATACTTTATAACGCGTAGAGCGAGACATGGAGAAACCTGGGGAGGGGGGTTGGGATAGCAGAGAGAATGGATGTCTCTTCAAGTCTTTTCTAACTAACCACTTGTGTAGCTTTTCCCATGTTTTCGCACAGCAAATTTAGTTCGAAAATATTCCAAGTAGTTTCCTGCCGACATAGTCATTTTGTGACAAAGATATTTATTCATTTTCTCGGTACCAGGCGATGATGTCTCGTCCGAGTCGAAGACGCCATCATCAACTGTAGCATCTTCACAATCTTCTTCAATCTGTCGTTGCTTTGCCTTAAATAGGCCTAGCTCTTCTTCAAAATTGTCCTCATTGGCAATTCTCTCCCAAAGAGTTCTATTGAAATATTCATAAAGAGCGCTATCAGCTTTGCTCCAGTTTCGAAGTTGTTCCCTTTGAGCTTCGGTAAAGTTTCTATAGCTTGTTTTCTCAATGAAGTACGATTTTAAGTACAACAAATCGTCTAGTTCCCAGCAGAGCTTTCGTTTTAACATCACTAGCGATTCATCAAGGTGTTCGTATATCAGAACTAGAGTAAATTTATCGCTTATGTCCAAAATGGCGTCTTTGAATACTTGGGGTTTGTGGTAGTCGGCTGTTCGTAAACCGAGATCAAAGAACATGCCATTCTTGATTAGATTCAAGTTATCCTGGAAAAGAAGGAGGATGGCAATAATTAATAATTAAGGTTGGCGTTAAAAACGCTCAAAAATATCTGGCGGAAGCGACGGGGGCGTGGCGAGGTTACTGTCAATGGGTGAGGGGGTGGGGGGTGGGAGGTATTGTACCATTTTCTCGCCAATCCTTAGGGCGTACGCGCTTCATCTTAAGGGTTTCAGTCCCGCCTTTCCACGGTTCAGTCTCATCCCTCAGCCTTGCTTAAGGATAAATCAACATTTTACTTTGAGAGAAAATGATTCTCGCTTTTTACCTTAAACATGTTATGCTTGATAACATGCTCGATATGCATCTTGGGATTTTCCAGGAACGAGCCAATAGGATCATCGTATTCAAACATGTCCAGCATAGCTGTAAAGTGTTCATGATCGAAGGTAGATTCGAAGAGGGTCTCCGGGTTACGTAACATAGTTAAATATACAGTTCCCTGAGGCATGATTTGGTCCATAATTTCACCATTGAAGCGAGCATGATTGCAAAGGATGTTTGGCAATACCCCGTCATGTATTGATAAATCAAGGTGTCGCCAATGGAAACGAGCTGGCCAATAGAATGTCGAGACGCCACCGTTTGGGATCGCTACCCTAAGATCACGGAGGTCGGCGAAGCGATTGAGGATATTAGTTATGATGTCACTTCCGGTGTGATGAGTCTTTAAGAATAGGATGTTAAATAGTGGGAACTTGCACTTCTCTATCCTGTGAAAGGAAAATTTAATGATTACGACAAAATTGGATAGGGACTATAGGCTAAAGCACGTCATTAATCCAGCACCATTGTCATGAAAAAGCAGAAACAGATCGGTGTATGGCATTAGGAGGGGCATATTGCATATTACTGATTAGCATATTGGAAGTATGAACCTCGATAAACCAACATGCATCACTTATATCTTATGAATTTTTTTTTTTTACCATTCAAATATCAATACTGAAAATATTAAGTTAGGGTGGTATAGGCACTTTAAACATTGAAGGAACTATGTCAAAAAAGACAATACCTTCTATTGGGTACTTTTCGTTGTTCACGATAATCATCCTTACTCAAGATATAATCCTCCACGCCTTCAAGACCAAGGAATTTATTCTGGCCATAGTCAGTTCCCTCTTGAGCAAGAGAAGCAGATTTGTTAGTATGAGTGATCACCTCAAATTGGGGTGACTCATCTGTGGGAACTTCTCTGGGTTTTCGACTTTTTTCTTCGACGTATACGACGTCATCGTTCCAGACCCACGCCGCGTGCTGTAGCTGGAACCTAAAAATGATGAATATTAGTGAAGTGTTCAGGCGTGCTTACCCAATGTAACCTGCAACTTCCATCGCGATCTGATCGATTTGGTGACTGCATAACACATCAAAAAATTATTTCCCTTTCAAAGTTTATTCGAAATGGCCCGCGTTTGGTGTGATTAATAAGATATACAATAAAATAAATATTTGCCCTTGACACTTTCAAAGTTGAAGTCCGATTCCGAGGATCGTTAAACAGTTCTTCCTCAAATTTTGTCTATCCAATGTTATTTTATTACAGCTTCCGTCAAAGTAAAAAGGTTTTCCTCTTCACTAAAGCTTAAATCTTTTCCGATATGGCTCTCGATCCTCTCAGAAGCCCCAGCACCACCCCCCCTCCCCCACCCAAATAAAAAACGTTCTTCTCGTCGTTGCCTTCCAAGAAGAGGAACATAAGCTATGGGTACGAGATTGGTAAAATCTATAGAAGTACCCCGTTTATAACTCAAAGCCTGAACGGTTTAAAAAAAAGGTAGATCAGTAGGTAGATCTGATAACGGTCAAATCATAATGCCATAAATGTCCTTCAAATTCAAGAGGCGTTAGCACAGAAGGTGAAACGTAGAATTTAAAACCCCAATTACCAGGAAATGTCAGGAAATTTATAACATTTCTCATTCAAACACAGCTATATTGTCTTCTTTATACAAAACATACGTTATTCAAAAGACAAATGTTGTGGAAATACCTGTATGGGTCTCGTTCATCTGTTCTGACGTTCCTTTTAGTGTTTTGGTTGATACTCTTGTTGAGAGTGATGTACGCTGCAATAATTACCAAGACGAAGATGGAAGCGAAGGTTCTTTTTACGCGACAATTGCGAAACTTTCTCATCCTGTGCTGGAAGGCGCTTGAAACATAGGCCTTCTTTAGTCAAGAGAGCGCCTTTCAATAATATTTTTCATTGTCTTATAATGAAATTTGAAGAAACTTTCTCTTGTCTTAGAGATTCCTCTCGCGCCTTACAAATAATCCGCATGGAATTGCTTCTAGAAATAGCACTTTTATAATGATTTTCGTTCTTTACATTTTTGGGGCTTTTTCCTCCAAGTTAAGTAAAAATGCAAGGTTTTTTGAAAATGTCTTTTGATCGTGTAAATCGCCTCTTATTTCTGGTACCCGTATTTAGGACCATCAAAATATTTTTAGGGAATAAAACACCTGTAGGAGCCTGCAGTCATAATGCACAGCTCTATAGCCTGCGTGTGGTTCCCGCGAAAATGAACCTTGATCACACGTCGCGTTGCGTCATGCTTGAAAGCGAGGCTACGCGGGAAAAAAAAGCCTGCCAAGATGAAGGCCGTGTGAAAAATACTCCATAGATTTTGATTGAACCAAAGATCAGATTTTGATGTTCATTTTGCATACTTAATTAACCAAAATCTTGCTTAGTTACCGATTTTTTTTTTTCTTTTTTTGCTCAAAACTCTACGAAGAAATTCAATCATGTACGAGATGACGAAAAGAATGACGATTTCAAAGGAAATATTCTGTAAAGATGCGACATATCATTTACCAATAAAGCAAGACAGCATGTGTATAAGTTTTACATAATCAGTATCTATATTTAAAACTTGGTTTCAACAAACCTTTTTACATCTATAAGTAGTTATCTACATATCCAAGGTAATCGTTTATAAAGGTGACTACATCCACCCCCCCCCCCCCCCAAGAAAATCCTTAACTTCTCAGCCGGTACATTAGCTGGTTCCCCCCCCCCCCCAAAAAAAAGCATGAAAACGAGGCCCTGAAGGTGTTCGCTTTTAATATACCATTGTTTTCTAAAAGGAGGGGTTTAGCTAAGATTTTTGGAAAAAAGGGGGATGGGGTGGGGGCAAATTAAAAAATCCGCCATTTTTGTTTGGGAAAAGCCACCATTTTTGCTGCCACGAAGGAGTGGGGGGAGGGGGGGGGGGCAATTCAGCAATTCACCCTAACCTAAGCCCTTGAAAAGAGCGTAATGAATAAAAACTTACAAACTTACCATGGAAATGGTTATCTAGTAGCTCAATAAAGCCCAGTGTAGTGGTAGCAGATATATTCCAGGTGTTAACAGTAAGGGTGGTAATAANCCCCCCCCCCCCAGAGAATGATACTTGTTACCCCCTTCCCCCAGCCTGTTCCCGCTCAAAAAGAAGGGCTAAAGGAAAATAAATCTATAATACAGTATGATAAAGCACAGGAAGCCCATGCAAATACACAGAATGCTGCGTTTAAATCATAAAAATTAAAATGATTGCAAATGGGAAAATTTCATTTTCTCGTTTTAAGATCCCTTTTTTCCCTACAATATTGTTCACTAACTCCCTGTTACGATCCGGGGTTWGAGTATAAAATATGATATATTAAGGATTGTGGTCGTTACAATCGCCATGTTATCGTTGGTACGAAGTATTCCTCCTATCGATAATGCATCGGCTAACTTTCGTTGTTATCGTCGGTGAAACGGTGAACTATCGGCAACGTATCGGCACTCTATCATTAAGGTATCAATAAGCTATTATCATTGATTGACGGTTCGCTATGATCAAGTTACCTTTAAGCTATCCGTAATTTATCGGTAAACTATCGGAATCCTATCGGACGCCTATCGGCAAACAATCGATGAGCTATCGATATACTGTCGGTTTTAGCAGTAGACATTTCCTTTCACCGAAATCATGGACGCACCACATGTGTAGGGATTTGTATTCCAAACCCAAGCCATTACGTACTAAGAATATACAATTTAACCAAGAAAGCATAAATAAGAGGGAAACTGCTTAATTACGCGCGCGTATTGTAAATTTCCGGTTGAGCTATTTTTAGTAACCGGATGCAGTTTAAATTTCACCTAACCCTACTCACGCTCGCGCTCTTTCCATTTATTGTTTTGATCACTGATGACGCACGGAAGTAGAGTAAGGCTACATTTAAACTGCATCCGGTTACTAAGAATAGCCCAACCGGGAATTTACATGGCGCACGCGTTATTAAGAAGTTTCCCTCTCTTATTTCTGCTCTCTTGATTTAATTCATAAATGTATACAAATAATTTGAGGATATCTTCACTTTTTCTTTCTTTCTTGGGCGCATTTGGGACAATACCTGAAAAACGAAAATGAAACCCAGCTACATTAAATTTTTTTTAGGATTGAAACCTCTACTTTGGGCCTGATTTCCGCCCATTTCAGACTAAGTGTCATACTCTTGAGAATAAGATTCTTTGTTTGATTTGTATCCATATTCATGTGTCTTCTCATGTGCAACCGTTAAACAAAAAATGATACTTGAAGAAATAACATGGCGTCTGAAATTATGCCTCAAATAGACTCAAGCTTTAATTTAGTCAACTAACAAGAGGCTGGCGCAGAGGGTGAGGCAGGCACAGAGGGTGAGGGAGGCGCAGAGGGTGAGGCTGGCAGAGGGTGAGGCTGGCAGAGGGTGAGGGAGGCGCAGAGGGTGAGGCTGGCAGAGGGTGAGGGAGGCGCAGAGGGTGAGGCAGGCACAGAGGGTGAGGGAGGCCTCAAAGGGAGGTAAGGGATGAGGAAACTCTATGAGGAAGTTGGAGAAATTTTACATTTCAGTGTACAGATTTGTCTTCTTGTAGAATGATTCTTTGCAATCACTAAAGCTGTAATGCAGAGAAGGCACTGGAGGTGGGCACAGAATTAAGGTGGCTGCATGTAAAGGGTGAGTAAGTGTGAAAGCCTGGCTTTCAATTGAGACAGAATTGGAGTTGAAGTTAGAATCAGATTCTTTGCATGAAATTTCAAGTGAAAACTGCTCATCATAAGAGTAAGTACAAGCCAAGTAAAATGAATTCTTCAGATTCCTCTGATTCCATTGTGACATGCTTCCAACTCTGATTCAACTCCGTTCCCTAGTGTTCACTTAAAGGTAAAGGTGAAGCACCTATATTTAACGTCGGTAGTTCCTTCAGTTGAAATTCAACTGCTATCAACGGAAGCCGACGGTGCGCACTCTACTTCGTCATAAGCTGCTTCCGATTCCGACTCCAATAATTGGAAGCAGAATTATTCTGCTGCAAAACAAGGCTGAAGAAGGAGTTTGACAAAGTTTACATTTCTACAAGAACATACTTACAGCATTAACTCCAACTTACCATTTTCCTTTTGGTTTTGCAGTGAGTCCAACACAGGGGAAGTGAAACCATTCAATAGGACACTGAAAGAAAAACAGCAAGGTCATCCAAATGTTATCTGGGCACCAAAAAATAAAAATAAAACCAAAGGCTAATCATAAAAGTTGAATAAAAAAATCAAAAGTTGCGGTTTGAGAAAACCGGAGAACCTAGAGAAAAACCCTCTTGTCAAGGGAGAGAACAACACATCAAACCAACTAAACTCACATATGATCAAGTCCAAGGTGGGGCTTGAACCCGGACCACAGCTGTGAGACAGGTAACCCACTACGCCACCCTTCCCAAAGGTTCCTGGTTAATTTGGGGGCAGGGAAAATAGAATTGGGGAGGTAATCCACTTGACTATCAAGCGAAAGTAGAGATGGTGCTGGGTGATTGCTGAGGTGGCAGAGGTTGAGGGGAATATGGTAAAGTTAAAATACCAACCATACCTCAATATTATCACATCCAATCATCTCACCATATGAAACCTGCAATAAAAAAATTTTTTTTTTTACTTTGCGAACACACTAACCGGGACCACTTGAATAAAACGGACTAATCAGATAATAGTAAACTAGACAGAGATTGAACTGATAACATGCGTAAGCCAATCAGATTATTTCGTTCCCACGTTCTTATTATATCGATGTTCTATCTGATTGGCTGGTCAAAAATATTGTACTACATATTGCAATATGATTGGTTAATGATACAAGTTTATATGTATCAGAATATATATGAAATATATATTTGTACTGCGTTTGTAATGTATGAAATTGAGCCGATCCTCGCAGTATATGAAGCAACATATGCAGCTGCAAATTGAAAGACTCAGAAAAAATTCTGAGTCTTGAATGGGATTTGAATCCATGTCCTGGAGATTCTGGTGCCATGCTCTAACCACTGAACTACCAAGTCTCATATGAGACTTCAAGGACACATTGGGTGGGTTTATCGGCTTGATAGGAAAGATATAAATGTGTATGAGATACAATTTTATTTAAGTGGTCTTGGTTGGAGTATCCACACAATAAACAACACTGAAAACATCTTAAAAGGAGGTAAAAGAAAAAAAGTACATCCTATATCCCCTATGTGTATGAATAAAGATGTTACCTGATGACATATACAGTAAGTTGGCTCATTCGGGTCTACAGGCATATCAAGAACTTGTACAACCTCAGGTGAAAATAGAGTAGCTGTAACACCAAGGCTCTTAGCTGGACTCGTATCTCGTCTAGAATTTGAAGGAAAAACAACTACATTTAGCAGACTTATTTCATCAACAATACATGTAATTCACAAGTGAGCTTCACTTCCCAGAAGCTGATGTCTCCTCACTTTACCCCAAACACTACTTACTTCTTTTTCTTTTTAGCTGGTTCGTCTGCTTTTCTTTTACTCATTCTTCCTCTTCCCTCTGGTATGAACAAAGAAATGCAATGAAATGAACATGAATTTCTCATTTTTCAGTTTTTTCCCCTAATTTTTTTCACCTTTTCTATCTCTTTTTTTCATTGAAAAAATATACTACAATTATAATTTCTGCATGTGGAACTTACTTTTAGGTGGAGTGATTTCTTCTGTATAAAGAAAGACAACACAAACAAATCAGAATGAGTTAGAATTACTAATAGAAAATATCCATTGAAAATTGATTTTCAAATTAATAGATACATGTTATCACACTGTAATTGAATCGCTGATACAGAATTGAATAATTGAATGAAGACAAGAACGAAGCAAGACAAACAGCAAAAAAAATCTAAGAAAAATCACCTTCATAGTCAGACAATCCTGCTTCTTTGGCTTTCTGTTCTTTTAAGTCCATTTCAAATCGCGCAAGATCTGAATCCAATTTTCTAATGTGTTTATCAACCTACAAATTAAAGTCAGAACGTATTGAAACATACCAATTTTTACTTCTTATGATGTTAAACAACCACATCATGAATCACATGGTCACATAGCGAGAAAATTAATGGAAAATTTCTCATTCTAATGCTTATGATTATACTTACGTCACCATGTGAACGTAGGCTAATTACGTAGGCTAATTACATTATTAGGGGTTTCATTAAGGATTAAGGACTGGGGGTTAAAGAATGCTACAGTAAAAGAGCAAAATTCTCCTTAAACTACCATTTATAGCTTGACAGCGATGTTCACTTAGACTTTCAGGCTAGTTCACGGCTTTTCCCTATTATTTCAAAGCTTAGTGAAACCCCTAAGGTACCTAATGAACAAAATGCAACAAAGTGGTATAATAATTGTACAAATTTGAAAATGTTCTACTTGGAAGTGTAGTAAAAATATTTATAAAATAACTGTCCTAAATCTTGCATTCTGATTGATTGCGAGTGTGCTATATGAGAGCACACAGCACGGGTGTGCACTTTCAGTTTCGTCATTCATGTAATAATTTGTATTTTGTAAAAGATATAAAAAAATTGCTTGCTGTGCTGTGCTGTGTGGAGTTATGAATCACTTGTGGATTGGCAGAACACTCAGGAAGTTTCGAGAAGCACTCCACTACGTGTCCTGCTTCTCCTAACACTTCTCTCATGTTCTGCCAAACCCCAGCGTGCTTTATGACTGCACACAGCACCCATCGTTTTCTATTTCTTTACTGGAGAAGCAGATATTGTATTTACCATTTCATAAGTTTGCATTGCTAGTTGTACTTTATCATCCACATATTCTTTACTTTTAGAGAAAGCAATTTCTATTTTCTTCAGGTGGTCAGTTCTCTGCCCCGAGTCCATTTCTCTTACCCCGGATACATAATCTTCAGACAAGGTGTCTATTTCTTTCATTAAATCTGAATAGAGAAATAGATTAGCTGTATACGTCTGGGCCTGGTTGTACAGTAATAAGGATGGATAGTACTATCCGATGGATAAATCCTTATCTAGAGGATAAATAAATGCTGACACCCAATAAATTCATCCCGGCACTGGATAGGATATGTAGGCACTGAATAGAGAAATAGATTAGTTTTACACATCTTGACCTGGAGGTACTGTACAGGACGTAGGATGAATAGCAGGACTAAGGATGACCATTGTCAAACCACGAATAAGGTCTATTTATGATACACTGGATATCACAGTAACTGGCCTGGATACTCATGCTTTATATCCTTTATACTCATGCTTTGTATCCTTCATTGGTTCAAAAGCTTCTACTCTTCTGCACAATTACTAACGATGTGTCCAAAATTAGTGTGAAAGAGCTACAAGAGAATGACTGGAAGAGGGAGGAGAAAGGAAAGACGAAGACTGAAAGTGTCATTACGCCTCATAAAATAGTTATATTTCACATGTACCTTGTGTTCTTTGGTCCAAGTCTCTCATCAAAGTAAAATTTCTTTGTAGTTCAAAGGGAAGATTCTCAATACCTAAGATAAAGCATCAATTGACAGATGTAAAATATTGCTAACAATATAATATTGTTCTGCTAACAGTGGAATCTCTCAGGGTTTTCATTAAGAGTCTGGGATCGGAGAATGTTCCAATAACTGAGAAAAACTATTAGGGGTGCATTGTTAGACTAACTGTGGGTTAGTGGTAGGGATAGTGGTAAGGGAAGCGCCGGTTGCGTGCGCTGCTAATGTGCCGCCTCTCACCAATGTGGCACGAGTTTGAGTCCTGCCGATCTCGATGTTGTATGTGGGTAGAGTTGTTTGTTGGTTCTCTCCTGTGCTTCGAGGGTTTTTCTCCGGATTCTCCAGTTTTCCTCCCTCCTCAAAAATCAACTTCTAAATTCTAATTCGATCTTTGGGCTTTCACTTAGTTTGGAGCCTAGCTCTGTTGTGATTGTCCCACGCTGTGATACAACAGTGAAAGCTTTGTAGATATGTAAGTAAGAAGACATTGCAATGTCTTTGGGATACATGATACTCATGTTAGAAGTCAACTGCCAACAAAACATGAGATTTTGAGTTCCTTCCAAAACTGATCATTATCCAGGAGTAAATAAATGATGTGGAAATAATGAGACAATTTTTTTTCTGGGTTGGAAGTGAATGGAACAGCGCAAAGCAAAAGAATATTTGAGAATGCAAAAAGTACAACCCATCAACAACAGCTGTTCATTGTTCATTATGAGAGTTAACTTTTTAAAATGAATCAGATACATGTATATGACTGTATAATGTTGAATTTTAATTTTTGAGTCCAGATACCAAGTTTTTAAATATTTGTTAAATGCATTCAAAACCACAAAATTATTAAGAATGTTTTATAAATGACGACAATGGGTTAAGAGGATTTTATGAATGTTATCATTAGTTTGAATAAAGTGAGATAAAATGTACATGCAATATGAATACAGAAGAAACTACATTGTTCTATATGCCTTAGTGGAAGTTAAATATATTTTTTATGTTTAAGGTTATGAATGTTATGTTGCAATRATGTTAAATTGTTCACATAATTTGATTGTGTTATAGGACCTCAGATCTAATCCACTGTTTCCCCATTTCAGACCACATGTCATTCCCTAGAGTATCATTTCTTTGTCTCACAGTTGCACATGAGAAGACACATATGAATACAAGTCGAGCAAACAATATTATTCTCAAGAGAATGACACATGGTCTGAAATGAGCACAACATTACGCTCAGTGGATTTGGTCCACAGTCCATTTCTGAGATAGTGAAATCGCTGCATTGTGGTCTAGCTTCGGTTCAAACATCTTTTGTTTATCTTGCCTTATATGGTGTTGTTTGTACCGAACCTAGACTACAATGCATCATGTATATTGAACTCAAATCAAAGTAATCTATATGGTATAAGAGCTTTGTGCTTGTTAGTGTCCTGTAACATTCGTAATCAAATGACGTAAGACGATCAACAAACGTTTAATTATCGATCTGCTAACATCTTAGTGAGTGAGTGAGTGAGTGACACATTTGCATATTCAGACCCCTCACAATGACTTGTTTCTATGCTTCGCGTATCCACGAGTTAAAAAGGCCTATTAGGAGACATATAGATGCAGAAGCAGAATAATTAATACATGAACTTGTTGCTCTTATTAGCTTCATTGGATAATTTAACGGTTAAGGTACCTGAAAAGGAAAAGATTTCCCCGATTCTTGATTCGCTTGTGTGTGTCATCTTTCTTTAGACAGCTGCATTGAAATTCAGTTGATTTGTTACTTAGACATATTACAACATATTAATTGGGCTATGTGTGTATGCTGATAATAATCTCATATAAAATCATTATATTGTATGTTACCGTATCATAAATGATAAGTTGTGCAGTATACTAGTACGGTATTTCAGGAAATTGAGTTATTTGTTACTTAGGCCCCGTCCACATTATGCCGGATAAATTTGAATCTGAATTTTTATCTATTTGGTTAGGCCTACCGTCCACACTAGTCTGGGCGAATCCCGAACAATTCTTCATCAAAAATGAATTTTTTTGAATACAGTCTCCAGGGAACAATTTGAAAACACCGGCTAGCCGTATTAGCGTGGACGGAGAACATTTGGTATCCAAAATTTTTCGGATACGATGACCTCATGATTGTCATGGGAACATGACAGGAAGGATAAAAATTCACCATGGGCTCAATTTCAGCTTCGATGCACATGTTCAGATGTGCAATGAGGCATTTTTGCCACTTCCGATCGGACTAGTGTGGATGCGAAACATCTTATCTGTTTCCATGTGTGGACAGAAAACTTCTTTTTTCGGTTTTGGTGTGTAAGTTGCGGATTCAAATTTATCCAGCATAGTGTGGACGGGGCCTTAGACATATTACAACTTGTTAAACCAGAAACCCATTATATTCAGAAGACTGGGAATAATAAGCTGAAGTTATTTACTGTAAGCTTTTAAGTAATTTTTCATGAATTATTAGTAATAATTTAATAATATTTTAGGATTATAATTTAATATTATGGAATTATTAATGTTATAATATTATAAAATACCACAAAATAAAAGTGGTATGATTAAATCATAATAAAATTATGAACGAAATATTCAGATAAAATGATTGGGATTTATTGAATAACATTACCTCATGCACAACGCAATAATATGGATTTCATTAATTCTTAATTAAAATAAATAAATACAAAATAAGATTTCAAAGCGCTATTAAAACTCTCTCTAAGTATCACACGAGCTGAAACTCATTAATTATGACAAATATAATTAATTTAGGTGAGAAAGACAAGCTTATAGTTATTTTTGCAGCGTTTTTTTTACGGGATAACAAAATGGCGGGATATACGAAAAGCGCTCGGAAGGCTGTACTTACTGTCAAGATAGCTGTCTAAATACATCCTACTAGCCATCAATTTGGGCCCAGAATTGTTCCTAGATTAATTCCTGATCCAATGCTTGGTGATTTTTGGGTACTTTTGAACTATTTTGGCGTTATTTAAGGCAGAAAAGTTTATATTTTTTGCCGGGTTTTTCAGTCTTGGCACAAAATGCCTTCCGCGGCAAAGCAAAGCTACTCGTCACGTGACACATAACCCAGACCTCTTGAAGTTTCACCAAGCACAGGAACCCCAAAAGAAAATATTTAGTTTGAAAATTTAGTGAGGTGTACGGCACTTTGAAGTGATACGTTTTTATATTTTCAAGACAATTTTCGGCAATAAAATTGCCATCTTATTTCTTTGTAACACTAGCACATTTTTTTTGAGAAACTACCGTGCAAAAACATCAAAAACTATCATTCCTAACATATCCTAACATCATGTCCGTCTGCCCGAGTGTCTTTTAAAAAATATATATATAAAATATGTAATGATTACAAGAAAGTCAGACGGACAAACAACTAAGAACAATAAATCTGCGACATGTATTTAATCTGATCGAAACCACTTATGCTCACTTCACACCAACCTCAAGTCAGGCCGGGGCGTCACCGGAACCCGGCCCGCCGCACGCCCGTGTAATCGCATTGTAAGTAGCGCCGCTCAGCTTAGACTAAGAGCCTGAGGGAAAAATGCGAAGAATTTCTGTAAACGCACCTGAATAAGGCGTGGTTAGTCAGTTTGGTGTGGCATTGGCGATGACTCAGGGAAGTATCACTTCCTACCCTGGTTCCAGAGACTCGTAAAATCGTCGAGCCTCTGGGACCAGGGCAATCAATACCCTGCTTGCAGAGTACTTTTAATTTTCTGCCAAACGTTTTGGCCATCCTTGCCCTACGAAGAAGAAAAACAACCTCTGCTCGCAGAGTAAAGTATAACTATACTGCATGCGCACGTATCACTTGCAAAATTATAATCATAAATTGTAATTCTTATCAAATTCTCTAATTTTGTAGATTAATTAGTGAATAAAATAAGTCTAAGAGGCTTTTCTTTCACTAGTAGCAGGCGCATTCCTTTTGTTTTCAGGACGCGGGTTATGAACAAGTCAAATCAAGGTGTTCGAACTTAATTGCTTCATCAACAGACGATTGAAAGTCTTTTGACTTATCAATTCAAACAGGTCGTAGAATTGAATTATTATTGTTATTCGCTTTTGTGTGTGTGGTCTTTTATTGATGACTCTCACTTTTATACTTAATAACGATAAAGAAAGTCTCATCCCTAGAGCTTTCCTTCCTCCTTGAACACCACTGAAGAACTATCTAGTGATGCGCAATCTGTCGACGAGATTGAATCGTGAATGGGTACGACGCAGATATTCTTGCTAATAAATTTTCGTCTATATTTTTTTTCGTGAGCGCAATGTACAAATACTAATTGATACCTGTGTCATGTCAGATCGCCCTTCCGCCACAAAACCAGGCTAGTGGGACATCACCTAATATGGTAGATATGGTAGAACAGAGAAAATGACCTTGAAAAAGCAGAGCCAATGTTTTAGCAGCCTGTGGTGAGCGTCGTAAGCCTTCCCGCGCCTTCATTCTCCTAGGGTTGTCAACCAAGTGAACTAAGAGAATATTTCTGATCATGTAATGATAGACGGGAGGGTGGCAAGTCAAGACGAAGGAAACTTTCGGGGGTAAGGGGAATGGGGGCAGATTGGAGATTAAGAGCCCCCACCCCCTCCCATTCCCCTGGAAAAAAAAAAGAAAACCCAGTCCTTTTTGCGATAGACTTTTTTCTTAACTCTTCCGTGACCTAAAGAGCTGCGGTATATATTACATACGATTTAGAAAACCGTCTACATTGCTGTCTACTTAGGCGGTCGGATGGTAACCAAACTCCTGGTATGATAACACTAGAGGAACATTATGATATCATATTCAGTTATACTCTCCTTTAAATACGATATAATTAAAATTCTAGATCTATGTTTGTCCGCATCGGAAGAATTTCAATTCAAGTCCATGTTCATGGTCATGTAAATTTTAGGCGGCAAAACTAAACACCGGCGCGCCGCGGCCAAAGCACGTTTTTTCTATGCTAAGCGCGGAATCAATTAAACAGTCATACAAGTATCCATACTTTAAACTTGGAATTTGTTAATTTTTTTCTTAGCAAAACCATACCATCTTCTCGTCGTCATCGCTTTCGGCTTGATTTGCATCGTATTGCGCACGCGTTCGAATTGCGTCATGACCGATATCGCGCGACGCACTGTGTTTCGTTGTATTTCCTCAAGATTTCAATGTAAAGATACTGTAATAAACTGGGTTTTTTTACGCGCACTGAAGAGGAAATTCCCATTTTTTACTTCAAAATTACGTATTGTACCGAGATTAATGTCTTGAAATCTCTCTCCAAAAGGAGATGTAACCTCTGCTCCAGATAAAACTCGCTGTAGCTGTATTTTTCTCCCCAGATGAAGCAACGTTATTTGGTGTACAATTGCGGTCCATTTTTAATAGCTTTCGTACGAGTTCTGAGACTGATTGTCCGCACCTTGCTCCATTGTTGATCACCGCCTTGATTAGGCAAGCCTAGTATCGCATTGTATTGGCGTAGCTCTTTATCTTTTCTTTATCTCAATCATTGATGGTTTTAAGGAATGTTAGGAGTAACAAACACAAGCATTGTGTCCAATTGTAATCAGTATAAGAACAACCATACCTAAGGAGTCGTATCGATAGTGATCTGGTAATTGCAATTAAGGCTGAGTTCAGCTTATATCAGTTTCTTCAGTCGCCCCAGGCAATGCAGTCTGATTCATGCCAGCCTAAACAAATGAACAATGGATTTATAAATCTCGGTTTCCAGTCAAGCGGTTTGATATTTCATCTTGTCTATCGAGTTTATTAGCAAGAGAAGATTTAAAGAATAAACCTACACTACTAGCTTATAAAACCTGGCACAGAAGTAACACTAGACAAGACTCTATAAGACTAGTCTGAGGCTAAACTGAGAAATAATTGCGATTCGTTTCTTGACTTGTACATTTATTTGTAAAGTCGACAATTGCGTTCGTCAAAAAGAAATCATACGTCTTACAGATACTAATATCTTTATTCTCTTAGCATATAAACCAATATTGAATTCATTCCATTCCGGTCTCTCTCGCAAATGATTATGCAAGAGCAACGAATTATATCAAAATCTCGATATTAAACTGATACTGGGAGTAGATATCGCGCTCTCTCGGCCCTTATATATGTACTTATGGTGATAGGGTAATTAAATTGCAAGGTATAAACTGGCACAGTTCTTATCGTAGATTTGCAGGTCCGAGGCAAAGGTTGCAATGTGTTCGTGGTACTGGCTTGACTTTGATATTTCGAATAAGATACGACGTACGCGTGAGGGTCGGGGTGGGACGGGGGGGGATCAGTTAATCTCAGTGAGTTTATTTAGCAGCCGGCTCATTCACTCCGCTCAGTTAATTGCATGCATCCCTTGGTATAATTTTCAGTGATCTTGGTCAAGCTTAAGAAATAAAATGATTTAAAAAATGTAATATGATGAAAAAAAATTGGAAAAGAAACAGAAAGGGAAAAATGAAAGAAAATTAGATGAAATTTAAGAAAAAGACTTTTAGGAAGAAAAGGAAAGAGGGGAAATTGAAAAAGAGGAAAAATAAAAAATAAAAAAGACTGAAGAAGGAAAAGAGAGAAAAAAAAAAAGAAAGAAAAGTGAAGAGAGAAGGAAAAATCAAAGAGAAAGAGGAAAGTGATGACTAAAAACGAAATTTCGAACTCATTTTTCTTCCCTATTTCTGCTGCATTTATTTTTCCGATTATATTTTTCCAACCAATTTTACACAATTTTCGTTGGGAAAATTCTGGATCAATATCTTATAACACGTACAATTTCAAAAACTATTAGAACTCGCAAAAATATTGGAACCTCTTGCCTACCTATGACTAACAATTTTGATATCTTAACTGAACAATAAGAACGATTTATTTGAGTTTCCAATCATGACCTGCTATTATGAGCTGTTCCAACCCCAGAGGACTACGTTATAAATAGATCAATGACTAACTTCGATTAATAGTTAATATATATTAATAATTCTACCTCAAAACCATTAAAATGACGTATGTTATATTTAGAGCACATTTGTTATGAAATCTTGGTATTTTTTAGTATTTTGACACCATTTTTAGCGAGTTATTTATGATGTCTTTTGTTATTGTGGTTTATGGGCTTCCTGTGTTGAAATTTAATTCCACAAGTCATGGCTAAATTTAGGTCTGACTCAGTCAGATTAGCATGAGAAATATTCTAGGGTTATGACTTGGAAACTAAACAAACATTTTCCCTTGACAACAGGTTAAGACAAAAGAACAAAGACGTCGAAGCCAATTGGTTCGTTGGTAAAAGGGGCCATAATGATGTCAGTTCAAGCCAATCAGAGAGCGAAGAGTATTTAGTAGTTTATACTGGCAACCCGCGAAAATGCATGGATACAGAGTTGAGCGCCAGCGGAAGAAAACTTTGTTTTGAAGGTGATACCACGATGTCAATAACAAAGTGCATGCAAAATCAATGGTAAATTTCTCGAGGATATTTTTTCACATTTACAGCTGGCCTATAGTGAAATCATAGCCATCGGACAAATATATTAGATTTTTTGGGGGTTTAGATCTTTGGTATCAAGATTGGAGCCATCTTGCAGCTACGCTACTGACCTTCGTTCATATCCAGCCATATTTAGATAGGGTTCTAGAATTACTACGAGAAAAAGAATACAAAATCAGATGAATCCCTAGAGGATATTTTTATGGAGCAAAATGGAGAAGAGTCAACCACAAAACCAGTTTCAAAATAGTAATCACTTAGAATGGAGAAATCCGAAGAGCCCTTGCTCTCCATGTTCGCCCGACTCACCGCAGTCACCACCACCACTTGAAATACGTGGAAAAAGTTTGTCTCTATCGCGACAAAAACCTGTAATTAAAGAGAATTTCACTCGAGAACTTACTAAAAGAGGACGAAAGCAGCGACTATTGCTCTCACAACATGGTGGATTAAGTAATTGTAAGTTGAAAAGAAGAGAAACCTCTCCGGACTTCCATCCTCAACATGAGCTTCGGGTTAAACCTAAACGAGGTGAGTATAGAGTATATTATGACCTAAAATGATCGCGTTTTTTCTTTGTTCATTGATTTTTTTTTATTACACATTTATAAAGAATTGTATCTTAGATAGAAGGATTTAACACTAAAGCTTTATTTTTTAATGCTATATCGTTTTAAGGTATACTTAGCGTACGTACCATACTGTCTCTATTTTAAGCCAAGGGGCATCGTGTTACTAGTAATAAATAATGCACGCGAAGTTTAAAACCCGTTTGCCATCCGCAAAATTACCAAACATTACCAAACCTTCCTAAATACTAAACGATCTCTCTTTCCTACGAATGTAGAGGAATATTAGAGCAATCGGCGTTTGCACGAGTATTTATAGTCGACGTACAGTCGTTATAATGATCTCTGAAATGAGCAACTTGCATTGATTTCAAAGTACTGACGACGAGGTTATATAATCGCTTCGATATATGAACTTATAAAATTTCCAAGCTTGTGTCATTGTTGATTACTCACTTGAGAGAGCTATCCCTTTATTTACGTTGTATTCCTTAGGAAACACTGTTTTATTGTTATGCTAACGAATGTTCCGTGTACAAACAATGAAGAGTCAATCGATCGTGTCCAACACAGCCTTCAATCGCACGCTAATATTAGCTCAATTTTTAAATTTTTAGATCGATTTTGTCTATAATTTAAAAAAGAAAGGATAGCACTACTGCCAAAAATAAAAAATGAGTCGCAAGAGAAGTAATTTACTGTAACAAAGAAGTAAATATACAAAGATTCGGCTCTTATTATCCGTCTAGACGATATCCTGGATGGATAGGCCGGTCCTTCGCGCAACAAATTGTTTCAAATTTCACCCAAACATTAAAACCTCATAATTCTCACACAACGAAATAAAGTATTAATTTTTAAAGCATTAAATGATAATCTAGTGCGTTTTCTTAATATTTTGGTATCAAAAGTAAAAGCAATATCTATATACGTATTTGTTATAGGTTCACTACGAGTAAATTGAACCACCACGAGTGAATTGTAACCAAATATCTAGTCTGCTGTAGAAGTTCTATGGGACAATTTCATTTTGAAGTCTTGCCAGCATTGTTGATATTCCATTCCTAGTTCCTTAAAAATTAGTAAACTTCCTTATTACAAATGAAAATGAAACTCGAATATTGATTTTGAGTCGTAGTTACGAGGTTGTTGCTATAAATACTGAGTTCTTGTTTACAATAATAAGTAAAAAAACACATCTTAATGTGAATCCACTGCAAACCTACGTAAGCGACACTCGGAAATTCCACCTTTTACCTGTACATCTATCACTTATCATAGTCAACAGGAAATCCTAAAGATACGCAATCGTACCTATCCAACCAAGTTTTCTATTTAGTTTTTCTTTTCATTTTATGACGTCAAATCAAAATTAAAAATTTCCTAAAGTTTGAAAAAAGTTGCTTTGTTCGTATTCCCTTCAGAGAAAACTCTGAAACTAGGTTCCTTATTCCTATCCAAGATGTGAAAAGGTGATACATCCAAGCTTATTAGTACAAAATAGTGCAAGCAATTTGTTTTTCGTTGGGCCAAGTACAATCAATTTACTTTACACTCAATGATATTACCATCCATTTCTATAACAACCATTTCACCCACAGTTTATTGCTTGTCACCTTGCAAAGAAATAATGTTACTAAGGTACATTATCTGTTCAAAAAAAAAAAAAAAAAAAAAAAAAAAAAAAAAAAAAAAAAAAAAAAAAAAGGAGAGAGAAAAATGAAGTTTCATCTTCATTTAACATCCTTATTGGACCCAATTCAATT
>NW_022259282.1:207331-218836 GCF_009602425.1 Actinia tenebrosa | reverse complement strand
ATTTCATAAATCTGTCTATATATTCTTAACGTTATTATTAATTTTTTATATATATTACCTATGAACTCGGTTTTCATGAAAACCAATTTGTACATTGATGAAATTTCCCGAGATTAAATAAAAGACATCTCTCTCTCTCTCTCTCTCTCTCTCTCTCTCTTTCTCTTTCTCTTTCCCTCTCTTTTTCCCTCCTTAATCTCCCTCTCTTTTCATAAGGTTTCTTTAGCTATGTCTTACTTTGTTAACGTCGGGCTAACTTTGTTATTGGGAATTGCTTGATCGAAGTCGAATGGAATAAATCAACATGCGTAAAAATAACAAAAATAATGAAAGATTATATATTTGAATATGATTTTATAAAAAAAATTAAAGATGAATACATCCTACTTGAAACAGCTATTTCTGTGTCTGCATACAAAGATTTATAATTGCTTTGTACAGTTTGCTTACATTTATTTGAATATTAATTGCAGTGTTCATTGTAAATAGAAAAGCTTTATTCTAGATTGTAAATATTGTAGTATAAAAAGAATTTAAGTTTATAAAGCATATTAGTAAAAGGCGATACATGTTCTTCATGCTTATTATATAAAACTGAGAGTGTTGAATGTGTTTTATTTCAAAATGTAAGTTTTGTTTTCAATGGAACTTAATAAAAAAAAAAAAAAAAAAATCAATTAACGTCTTTAAGAGCATTCTATTCATTTATTATTATTTGTCTCTAATCATAATGATGTTTGAATTTTTTAATGGAAAATCTTATCAAGACAATATTTTAAAATATCCAGCCCTTAAACTTGCTATTCAGAAAGTCCTTTAGCCTTCGTCCTTTATTTGTTTAATACTAGTAATTTCGTAATATTTTTATTCGGTTTTTATTTTTCTTGTTTCATTATGCACTTTTAACCTTATATATAACAAATCTTGATAACTAAGTGACGAGGAACAAAGTTTTTCCAGTGATATATTTATGTATAAATTTTTTTTTCATTCAGTAAAGAAACGTAAATGACAGTTATCAAAATATGTCAGAAAATCATTGTAAAAGACTAAATGGGGAAACTTTTACCATCTTACCTTTAAAACGGGTCCATTTTCTCTAGAAGTCGAGCAATCGTACCAGGCATTCCTTTGTAGGAATAAAATTTGCCATCAAAATTTACATTCGAAAAAGGTTTGGAAAAATGTACGATATTGATGTCGAAGCACGTGCTGTGACGTCATGAGGTCACGGGTCATATGACGTCATGCATTCCAATAGCGAGGGAGCTGAGGATAAAGGAAGCCCAAAATTTGTTTTGCATCTTATAGGTCCTTAGTGAATATTTTTTTAAATTTATATTGCATTTTCAGAGTTAAAAAGAAAGGATTATTGTATTTCTTTGTAATCATAGTTTTTTTTTTTTTTTTTTTTTTTTTTGTTTATTTATCTTTTTTTTTTTAATTCTATATATGTATTTTTCTGTGTGTTTTCATTTTATTTGCCAGAGTTTACTTGAAGCTGAAGAGGAACAGAATGTTGAGGCATTTACAGAAGCTGTAAGTCCACTGTATATAATGTTATATAAATGTACACCCATTTCAAAAGTGGTTGTGAGAGCTCAGTTGCGGTAATTGTTTACCGTAATTTGTTTTCCAATAGCCCGAAACTACGAGTACAAAATACTACCACAAGTGGCGCAAATTGTTTTACTTTGGGGTCAACTAAAGCACCAGTTTCCCAAGTACGGTTTCTCTCGTTTCCTTGTGCATTCAAAGTGTTCATATGCTGGTTTTCTTGAGTGTTTGTACAGCCTAAATGTCCAATTAACGATCTAAAATTTCAATTTCAATTTTCATTTTCATTTCTTTTACCAGTTACCGTTTTGTTTGGCCTTTTTGCTAAAATTTACAAGTAATTCTCCTTTCTCGTTAACGGCCAGCCTGTACAAAGCTGTCATTACCTTTCAAAACTGGACCAATGTCGCGTTTTTTGCCAATAACCGCATAGATCACATTTGTTTACGTGAGTTTGACGACCGCCCCCCTTCCCCCGCGCTATTTTTCTCGTAAAAAAATTATTATATAAAGCCACGGCTCGTGTTTTATCCAGTCCGGTTTTATCAAAGAACAGAACATAGATAAGCCTAATCTATTTAATAAATAAACTTTGTCACACATCTCTTGAATTTGTTTAATTTGTGGAATTCAAAAAGTTCCCTCGCTGATATATACTAACATTAATAAACTTAGTGCTTTTTTTCAAATGACTACTTTATATCATGTAAGAACTACGAGTACTCTTACAATAATAACAAAACAAGTACAATTTTTTAGCTCGTTCGTCATGCTAGTTTGTTGCTCGTTTGCCGGTAATTTTAGCTATTTTATGTAGCTATAAACATTGTTACACAACTCTTGGATTTGTTTAATTTGAGGAATTCAAAAAGTACTTTTTTTCAAATGAGCACTTTGWATCATGTAAGAACTACGGGTATTCTTACAATAATAACAAAACAAGTACGCTTTTTTCGCGCGTTCGTCATGCCAGTTTGATGCTCGTTTTCCGGTAATTGTAGCTATGTTATGTAATGTTTAATAAACGAGCAGGAGTGTTTTATCGGGTATAAAACACGAGGCGCAGCCGAGTGGTTTTAGACCCGATAAACCACGATCTGCGAGATTATTGAACGGCTTAGAAAACTTATGATGTTTGTTCTCATTGTGTACCGANTTTTTTGCTTGTTTATTTTTCTATTTCTTGTCTAAGTTAATTGTAGACTATGTTCTTCTTTTAAATTTCATGCTCATCTCAATATACGTATTTCACTTACTGTTTTACTCATATTTCACTACACTTAAACATCCATTCATTGTTTCAGTTATTGAATCATCTATCATTCCATCCCTTTTTTTTTTTCATCCACTCGTCCATCCGTCCGTCCGTCAGCGACCGTCAGCCCAATTGTCTATACTATCCATTCCATCCAATTCCATTCCATATATATCCTATCTAATCCCATCCATCCATCCATCCATCTCTCTCTCCCTCCCTCCCTCCATCCCACCCATTCTTTCATTCATTAATTCATTGATTCTTAGTCCTTTTCTTTCTATTTTTTCTTTTCATTCTTTCTCTTTCCCTTTGTGATGACAAAAATTACCTATTTTTACCTATTTTCTTTCGAGACAATGACATTCTTTCGTTTATTTGTTCGTTCTTTAGTTTATAATGTCACTTATTGTCTTCCAATAGTAGCATTCCCACCTAATGTTTCCAACATGAGGCATAATCCAACCAGTCAAGTGTTTCCAAACTTGTTACCACTCATTCATTGTTAAGCTAATTAATTTTAACAAATAGCTTCCTCCACCATCAAAACCATACGCGGTCGGCTATATTATCTCATTGTTTTATAAACAGCATCATTCATATCGCGCCAAAGCCGGAAAAACTCACGGAACTGACCCAATTTCAAACCAAATTTACCATATATCTCACCTGTATAAGATTATCAGGCTAGTAAGCTTAGTTCTACTGGGATTACAAGTCAACTCAGTTGCAAATAAACTTGGTAAGTATATTTTACTCAAATTCATTTAGAACTTATAGCGAAAACAATAAAGGTGCTATTTCGGGGAAAGTGTACCCAAACTATAACATTATTATTCCTAAAGCCGGGCCAAAAAATTTAATATCATTTTTACAGTTATAGTTACTCCTAAAGTGGGAATTTTTTTCTTGTTTTAAATTTTTATATGAAAAATAAATCATATTATGGATACCTTTGTGTTCGAAGTCGTAGCAGGGAACGTTAGTTCAATTATTAGTTCCTTGTAAGTTTGTAAGACGTTTAAGCATCAGAACTGATCGACCGATGTTTGTACTAACATACGGTCTAAATTAGCCAAAACATAGAAGAGTTAAACTCATGGAAATTTTACATTACTAAAAGAACTAGTTTTTTATAACTAAAACATTTAAATATTTTCCAAACAGTTTCGAGGAATAGTTTTCAAAATCTATATGAGTAGCTTTTGTGAAAAGTTGAAAACATTGATTTGAGCTACTCATTCAATGTTTTATAGAATGCACTATGTATTTTGTGTTTTAAATCGAGTTCTTTTTTTAAGTTGGTACTGGTTCATACTGAATGAAACTCAAAACCATTCAACAAAGGATTTCCAAGGTTCGCGTCGTTTTTAGTTTGAATACAAGGCTGTTATTCATTTCATATCTCGCCGGTTATTTTTATATCTATTGTTACTAGAATTTGTTATTTTTTGATCGAATAATACAAAGTCGCAATTCAGAATATAATGTTAGTGTCAATTCTTTCTCTCTCTTACCTCCTTCCTATTTCTTCGTTCATTCATTCTCTTTTTTATTTATTCCCTTCCTTTTTCCCCTTTTTTCTCTCCCTCATATCGATTGAAAATACTTAATTTTCAAATTATCTGCTTTTAAATATTATTAGAACTCGCAAAAGAAATCAAAGAACAATGAAAAAGAAAATAAAAGGGTGAATGAATAAATTATAGTTTTCAAAACTCGATACATTCACTGTCGTCATAGAGACAACAAAGCAACCTTAAATTTTCGATTTTGAAATCGAATCGAATCACGACCTGACCTAGCTAACTTTTTAAGTACAAACACAGCACAGTTTTGTATCATATATATCTTTATTATGACATGGTGACTCAGCCCACTTACCCAAGTCCCAATTACGAAGGCTTTCAACTCAAATACACAATCATTAAATTGCTAGGATAATATAGAGTCAATTAATTGATGCAAACATTTCCAAATCAAAGAGTCACATCCAGGTTTCAAATCAAGAATACACTTTTTATCAAAATTAAATTAAAGAATCATTCGATAAAATTTTTCTTGAACAAAACAAAAGCTTAGCTTAACTTAGAGTTCAAGGTTTGTACATACACTGCGAACTGCACATAAATTTTTTTTAGCTTGCATGAAATGAGTTATATTTTGAGTAATTTATTTTTAGGCCGTAAGCCCTTGGAAAGTTAAGACGTGACTGTTTTGGAAAATGGCGAAAACATAATCACTGAATAATTAAAGTATATTAATGACAAGACAATGATGGTGTGAAGATATTATATATGATAACGACGAATAGAACAAAACAGAACACTCGAGACCCTTAAAGGTGAATTAAAAAAAAAAAAGAAAAGAAAGAAAAGAACAGCGAGAGAGAGAGAGAGAGAATAAATAAATAAATAAATAAACAAACAAACAAACAATAAATAAATAAATAAATAAATAAATAAATAAATAAATAAATAAATAAATAAATAAATAAATAAATAAATAAATAAATAAATAAATAAAAAGAAGATGGAATGAACAATAATCGAAGGTCAAAGATAACCAATATATTTCCCAAAGAACTGTAGGCGACAAGAAGTCCTCACAATTTGCATCCTCCAAAACACTTGCTCCTCAAAAAGATTTCACACGGTTTTGTTGCGAGATATATGCCGAGCATGCGCAGTAAGAATTAGCGATATGTTGTTTTGATCTATTGAATCTAGCATTGCATCTCTTCGCAAATGCTCACAGACGGACTCACAGAAGGTTCTGAAAATCAACCCATTATCGACCACATTGCTGTTTCTAGACTCGGAAATTAAAGCATTACCTGGGATCAGTCAAACACCGTGAGATCAGTCAATTAAGGGTTGAAGAGTTTTTGACTTCGATTGATTACCAACTGGAATTCGAGCTAGCGCTCTAGTAAGCACCTATAAACAGCATATATTTTATTACCTACATGCTATAAGTGAAACAACGCTTATATCGTAATATAAGTCCATAAATACTTGACTCTTGGTAAGTATAACATTTGTGTCTGTGTATATTCTTTTTTGTGTTTTTGAGTGTGTGAATATGTTTTTTATACGATATTTTTTAAAGGAATATTGTCAAAGAAAGCTTTGTGTTGAAATGCATTCATTACTATCATTCTACGTATTTCCCCACTTATTTTTGATATAGTTTTCTTCGTTATTTTAATCTTTAGTTGTTGTTGTTTTTTTCAGTTTTCTAGCGTTGAAAATAAAACACTTTAAAACCCATGCTCAAAATAGTACTGAATTCATATCGTGTAAAATAGTTCAAAAAATTGGTACAATGTGGTCCGATTTGTTTTTAATTGTTTCACTATATCAGTGCTATCATTAAAAGTAAACACTACTTGTTATATAATACTATTTCATGGACAAAGTGTTTTACTATATGATAAGCTATAAACGGGAATTTCTCGTTAAATTCTGTCTTGGCATCGCAATGTTTTAAGCTCCGCCGACATCAATTCGAGAGTAACTTGATGATTTATCAATCCTTAGATCGATTCGGCATTTTCTCCAGAATGTGTTTAAAACTTATACCGACGTCTTTAGGTACCGGGTTTGAAAGATAAATTCAAATTTGTATGTGTGGAAATGAAATAAAATTGATCTTAGACAAAGGGACGGAAATACAATGAAACATTTGCGCGCAATATTGCATGCAATGTTACTGAAGTAGGATACGGTTTTTTACTTCAGCACCATTGCTTAACAAATACATAAAAGCAACGTTATGCATTAGTACAGAAAAGTATTTTAAAAATACAAGCTTTGGGCCAGATATTTCCAGTTGCGAAGTTTAGAATATTATGTTCAAAGAAAAACAACAGATATATACGAGGATCAATTTTGAGTTGTTGAAAGTAACTTAATCAATTTGGGAAATTTGACGTAACACGCTTAAATTTATGCATATTTTTCGGCATCTTTTTTATCAATTTCCTCTAATTTACTAGCAAAATGGCAATTTACTCTAGCAGGTTTCTTGACATCAAAGGTATTCTAGGTTTAGGCCGCGATTCATACGAAGAATTAATTTGATATGAAGCGAGAATTCCGTTTCGTAATAGCCATTTGATGAGCCATTTGATGAGCTATCAAGGCAGTCAATGTAATCTCTTTGGAGCCTTAACGGAAATTAAATGTACACCATTAAAACAGAAAAGCGAATGTAATTGAAAAGGAATGTAAGCAATATAACAGTAGTTCAGTTCAACTTTATCTAAAATGATTTAATTCTCTTCTCTTCTCTTTTCATCTCATCTCATCCTATCTCATCTCATCTCATCTCATTTCATCTCATCTCGATATTCTGTTCTCTTCTGTTCTCTTCTGTTCTCTTCTGTTCTCTTAATAACCCCTCCTAGAGCTACTTTATTACTTTGTCTCCTCACACTTCTTTGCTTTAACAGTTTTGTTATAGCCATTGATTCATCCTTTCCTTTGCTTACATCGCATAAAGTACCTAAGGTCAGTTAGTCATGTACGCTCACAACATCAAATCATACTTCCCACAGTGCCAATTCATCTCACACTGCCAGGATGTTCAACGCACTCCAAACAGTTGTCATAGCAATTATCCTGGCTCCCGCCGCCTCGAAGATCCCTCTTTTCATTGGTGGATTCTTCCCTATGACGTCAATGTATTACGACGGATGGACGGGAGGCAATGGGATCCTGCCTGCTGCTGATATGGCGTTAGAACACATCAACAGTGCTGGGATTCTTGGTGACTATGAATTGAAAATGATATGGAATGACACTCGGGTGAGTCACTCCTTTAAACTTTTATATCTTAAGAACCATTCCTTGGTCGAGAATAAAAATGGCCCGAGTTGGCGTTGCTGTGCATTAGGGGAGTGTTTTTTTCTAATGCCATCTTTTTATTCCCCAAAAATAGTTCCACGATGCCATACATGCAATGCGAACTTGACACTAGCTTTTTCTTCAATATCGGAATGACTAATATCGAACTCAATGACTATCGAAGATGGAATTGTCTAGAAATATTCAACGGATTTCATCGTCTTTTGGGCTGATGAAAGTCAGGGCAAGGCTAACATAGATAACATAGCCAATGAAGCGGAATGTTTTGGAAACCTTTTTTTCCTGCTCTTGTTCGACTCTATCAAATTAGGATATAGTTTGTTTGGTTTAACGGAGGGAGAAAAACCCTCGAATCACTGACCTAACAAACTCCACTTACATACCGATTAGACAGGAATAAAATTGATTGGTATAACATTCATTCCCATGTTTTCATTTAATCATCCTAAATGAATTTATCTGATATACAACACCGGATTTGAGTCAGTTCCATCCGCGCGTTGAAATTACTTTCCATTCGCACACGACAGGGGTTTTAAAATTGCGATAGATATCATTCTCATTTGAGACATCAGGGATGCTTACCATTTACTACCCGGAAAAACCGAAAATTCCAGTTGGAAAACAAAAGTATGCACCATTATTCTGATCCCGCTCTTTTTGGTTCTTTCGGTAGACGCGTGTACCATTTATCGAAGTCAAAGTTTCCCGCTATTTTCTTACCATTAGCGAATGAATTTCCAACCGGATAATTTGGTTTAAATGATGAGCACCCCAAGAGTCAAATGAGCAATGTTTAGATCATGATTGTCTCGCTCATGTCTTTGACAAACTACATTTTATAAAAGGTTAGGGCTTTGTGTGGGTGTACTTCGTCGGGAGAGAAGACCTAGGGCAGGTGTAAGCATGCGGTTGATATATGTCTGGAAGATAATAGATTTTTTGGTATTTTTGGTTAAATTGCATTCTCTAAGAAAAAGGTTGGCGGAATCCGACCCCTGAGAAGTGTTAAACTTAATATAACCTTCGATTTAGTTATCGTTACCCTTAATCAACGTCTGGGCTGATCTAATTAATTGTCAAGACATGGGTAACTCATAGTTCGAACCCTGAAACAACCTCTGGGCTGATCTAAGTCAGGGCACGGCAAGCTCACAGATCGATCCCTGAAACAGCCTCTGGGCTGATCTAAGTCAGGGCAGCGCTAACTCACAGATAGATCCCTGAAACCACCTCTGGGCTTGTGATCTAAGTCAGGGTACGGCTAACTCACAGATCGAATAGCAATTTAGCGTGTTAGGTTTTGCCAAGGGAGAAAAACGGGAGAACATGGAGATCATCCATAAAACTATTTACTGTATTCTCTTATCCCTTAAAAATAAATTCCGAGTTCTTCCCATCCTCATACACTACCTCTTAATATGATTAAGTAGAAACTCCTGGAACATGACTGACTCTTATGATGATATCTATCTCCAAATTAAAACTGCATTCATGCTGTGTGCGTAATTTCAGGATGACTAACAAACTTCCGTAAACGATTATCGCGACGCACGTTCCTTCCATTAATGAATCCTGTTCACACGTGGGGAGATTTCGACCAGATTCGAGTACCAAATGATAAGATCATATTTAGTACATGGGTACTCTGTGGGACACGTAGACTTATGTCTAGCGAGCACCTAATCTCGCAGTAATTTATATTACTAGGTGATTTCCCCCGAATTATTTAATACACTAATCAAAAGTTCCACGATTCTGCTCAAGGCATGCTCAACAAGTCAAAAAGTGGGATAATTGGTTGTAAAAATTGCTATATTTTGGGGTATTTTTGATTTGGAATTAGCTTAAGGCTACTTTCTACTGAATATCTAATAAAAATTGTGCTTATTAAGAAAATAAAATCAAAATATAGCAATTTTTTACAACCTATGATCCCACTTTTTGACCCCTTGAACATGCGCTTAGAGCAGTAGCCCGGAAGTTCTGATGCACGCTGGGTCGTCCTTCACGAATTTGCAAGATGTGATGCTATTGGAGGGCGCACATGTGTAGAACAATAGAAAACAATAACCTTTTTCCAACCCCGCCCCTAAACCTAACCAATCACAGGGTACGTTGCAAATTCGTGAAGCCTAACCCGGGGGGTCCCTGCACGTATAGAACGAAAGTCACCTGGGAGTCGAAAGATAATATATAGACTGGGCACCCTGTGGTCTAACTACCTATTTTATTTCTCATATGGATTTTATTAGGGATCTCCAGGATGGACCGAACATCTCTTATATCAATTCCTCTCAAGTTCTCCTCGAAAAATTATGCTGCTGGGGGCTGGGTACTCGTCTTGTAGTACTGTCGTGGCGGCTTTGGCTGGACTCAATCCATGGCGAATACCACAGGTAGACCATTAGCTAGGTTTTTTAATTACTCGGCGAGCTTCCTGTGGCAAGGGTAGCAGTCTCCTCCACAGGCGTCATTAGGTTCGGTCCCAGATCCTCACTCGAGCACTACATTCCTTTCCGATTGTTTAGTTTAGCCAATGAAAAGTTTGTTGCGTTTCTAATCCAATTATCCCTAGATTGATTTTGAATATATGGTCAGCTGTCAAAACCGCAAGACCATATTCAAGAGTATCCTTTTTTGGAATGACCGTATTTAAGAGTATCCTTGACCATATTTAAGAGTATCCTTTTTTTCCAATGACCATATTTAAGGGTATCCTTGACCATATTTAAGAGTATCCTTTTTTTCCAATTACCGTATTTAAGGGTATCCTTGACCATATTTAAGAGTATCCTTTTTTCAAATGACCATATTCAGGGTATTCTTGACCGTCTTTAAGAGTGTCCTTTTTGACAAATGACCATATTTAGGGGTATCCTTTTTTCGAATGACCATATTTAAGGGTATCATCAGGATATTTGGAACTAGTAGTAGGTCGCATGCGCTTTGCCGCTAAATTCCGATAATAAAGAAGGCTCGCAGCATACATGGACCAGATAATTTCAGTGGAAACAAAGCCCATGGAAGCCCGACGCAAATTCAAGCAAGTATTACTGTTTTGATTCACGGAAGGAAGGCCAAAACCCGGATGTCCTGGGGGGACTATACTAGGTACATAGTAACCTATTGACACGAATGCTCTTCATGTTTTTTTTAGATCTCGTATGCGTCCACATCACCCGCTCTATCAGACAAGATCTTGTATCCCTACTTCTACCGAACAATCCCAGATGATACCTCCTTCAACGCCCCTCGTTTCGCTATACTCAAGACATTCAACTGGTCCCATGTAGGGATTATCTATCAAGACGAAGATATACACAGAGCGGTAAGCTGTATTTGTGTGTTAGAGGTAGGGCAAGGGGTCAAGGAAAGAAGGTAGAACAAGGAGGAGGAAGGGGAAGGAGGAAGAGGAAGGGAGGAGAGAGGGAGGAAGGGGAGTTATAGGGAGAAAGGGGAGAGACGACGAATGGGGAAGATAGATGGAGGAAGGTAGGGAATATAGGGAGGAAGGGGGAAAATAGAGGGAGGGAGGTAGGAAAGTGGAGAGGAGGGAGGGATTGCATGCCAGTGCATAAAATTAATATTAGAAAATTATAGTTATACATGTAGAAACATTTGGTATGATAATAATCTGGATATCGTTTCAAAGGCGGTGGAACATCTTCAACTTGATATAAGAAGCCGCGGGATGAGGGAACTCACTGCTGAGGCGTTTAGAAACAGTGCTACTACTCAAATGGCGAATCTCAAGGCAAGTAAGAAAAATGGATGAATGGATGGATGTGATGGATGGATGGATGCATGCATGCATGCATG
>NW_022259282.1:147480-164083 GCF_009602425.1 Actinia tenebrosa | reverse complement strand
AGAAAGAAGATAGTTGCTGAGAGAAGAAGAGACTAGGAAAGACGAGAGTATCAGAGACAAGAACAATTGGAAGAAAGAAATGGGAGTGGCAATGATTTCACTTACCATCTGTAACTGCAGATGTTTTCATTGGAATTCCATTACCTAAAGGAAGATAAAACATTGACAAATAGAACTTAGTTTATTTTATGTAAGATTGAAGAATTAATTCTAATATATAATCTTCAATAAAATATTTTTTCTCTATTACTAATAAGTAATATATTAACATGTGAAGATACATAATATCTTCACACTTGAAGAAAACACCATTTGTAAAAATTATATTATAAAATAACTGCTCGAAATCTCGCGTTCTGATTGGTTTGGAGCGCGTGCTTTATGAAAGCACACAGCACGCACGCGCACTTTCAGTTTCGTCATTTATGTAATATGTATTTTATAAAAGGAATAAAAAACTTGCTTGCTGTGCTGTGTGCAGCCATAAAGCACTTGGGGATTTGCAGAGCACTCAAGAAGTGTCGAAAAGCACTCTGCTACGCGTCGTGCTTCTCCTAACACTTCTCTCATGTTCTGCCAACTCCCGCATGCTTTATAACTGCACACAGCATGCGCACGCGTTTTTTATATTTCTTCATTTCATTGGTAATTGCATATTAAATATAATTTATTATCATGCACACGAAAGCCTTAAAGATGCTACTACATGTTGCTTGAAGATACAGATGTTATCTTCTCATTCGCTGCGCTCACTCTTAAGATATCACCTCAACAGGAGAAGATAAAATCTGTATCTCCATGAGACCATGTAAAAGAGACTCTGCCTTCTGTCATGGCTGTCATCATGTGATGGTGCAAAGCTACTATATCTATAGTATAGAATATTTTAGGGATTACTTCATAAGTACTAAAGTGGTGTATATAGTTATTAGTATATATGCATGGACCTCTATTACCAACCCCTTACACTCAGTTCCCAACCAATCCCTATGCAGTCCTTGTAGTCTTACCAGCAGTGGTTGGTTTGCCTGTGGTTTTTGGTACATCTACTTTTGTGGATGGTCTTGTTATTGCAGATGATTTGTTATTGGCAGATGGAAACGATGTTTGCCTGAAAAAAACACACACGAAGCCCCATGAGCTATTGACTCATACACCATTCGGGCTGCACATCTAATGGTTAATTCACCATTTTCCATACATTGGTTCACTGGTCAAACACAAAGAGCTCAAGCAAGGCGCCAAGGTACTTTCAAAGGATTATTCAAATTTGAAGCTTGCAACCTCGACTGAATGCTTTGTGTTTGACCGGTGAACCGATGTATGGAAAATGGTGAATTAGAATCTAGAATTTCCAACAATCAAAATAATTCTATGCAAAAACATAACTTTTAACGAATTAAGGATTTCCAACAATCAAACTAAACTCTATGCAAAATCATAACGTTTGAATCATTTTCTATAAATGATGTGGAAACAATATTTTGCATTATTCTACCTTTGTCTTGTAGTCGGTCTAGATGTTCTGAGAGTGGTTTTCAAGGTTGATTTGGGAGCATTTGTTGGAAGGACAAACGGCACAGTAGAAGGCCTTTTTGACTTTGGGGAATAAGGTTTCTGCGTCGTAAAAACATCTGATGGTAAAGTGATAGGTTTCTCGGAATGGACTGGTTTTGCTGTAGGTGGCCCATTAATGAAATTACTGGCCACTTCAACGATGTCGTCGCATATTTTACAATCATAGTTATCTCCACTCATGTTGTACTTCAGGTCAAGAAGCTGCTGAAGATTCGAGCCTTCTTTGAAGAAAGATGGTGGCTTGTCGGAAGGGGTGATTTTTGTGTCAAGAAAGACAGAACCTGCAAGAACGATAATGTATAATAACAAAAGGCCAAATCTAAATAGATGGACAGGCTTGGCATAGGAGAAAAGACATAGCTGAAGGCTTGTTCCACACAGCCAAGACTGCTCAGAAGTGTCTTCAGTGTTCTCTTGAGGTTGATGAGTGTTTTCATCACCAAGCAATGGGGCGGAGTCGGAGTCTTGGGCATCGTCTGATAGGCACAGTAAATCAGAGTCATCACTGTTTGGGCCACCAATATCAGCAAGTGAGTCGTCAAGTGATAAGCTGTTGTTATTGAGGGGTAGGTTAGAGACATCGTCAGTTAATTCAATGGGAGGGACATCGTCTGTAACAGGTGGGGGATGACTGACTCTTGCAGAAGGCTCATTCCCAGATAGAAACCTTTGAATGTCACCTAAAAAAATAATGAACAGAACATCAATACATTAAATAATTACAGGATAAAGAAATGGAGACCCTTGCCACCACTTAGCTATTGCATTTTCCATGTCCTCTTGAGAAGTATAGATATTTTTTTTGGAACTACACGATATACCCTCCTCAGACCCTCCCCACCCCTTAGAAATTTCTTTCTTCCTCCATGAAACCCTTTTTCTGGTACTCAATATACCTGAGGTTCCCATACCTTCCCCGADCTACCMCTTAGAAATTCCAACCMCCCTTTCAAGRGGGGGGGGGGGGGTGGTATGGATTACTTTTAATATATAGAATTTGGATTTCTTTTTATATATAAAAATGAGGAATTCTCTTCCTCCAAGTATAAGAGCTTGCACTTCTATCTTAGTTTTTAAAAGAGAAGTGAAAACCTGGCTTTTTAAACAAGCTTTTCTTAATTAATTCAAATCCAATTATTTTAATAAAGTTTATATCAACTTATACCAGTTTACGTTTGCAATTTGAATGTTTATGTTATGAAATGTTGTGCAATGTTTAATATCATAGTTGAGTATGTTTATATCAGTGTTTCAAATAAATAAATAAAACGTTCCAATGCTTTAATAATGTTTTTTCAGAATATTTATGTATTTTTCATAGTTTGTAATATTAAGATAGCGTCAAATTTTATAATATTTTTGAGCCTTCAATGATATGTAAAGCACTGTTGGACTATAGGAATTAGTGCTATATACAGAGGATATTACATGGGCGCGCAGAGATACGAATTTTATCTTCAAGTGTTCAATTGATATATCTAAGAGATATCTAAATTGAACACGAGAAGATAAAATTCGTATCTCCAAGCGGCCATGTAATGAACATTCTGTTTATTATGTAGATATCGATGAAACTTAAATAAAACAAAAGCTCAAAAATTCTTTATCAAAATACGTTACTATGTCAACAGCGATATCTTCACGTGTGAAAGATATGATATCTTCTACTGGTGAAAGATATCAAGTTTTCGACACTAGAGAAAACCTGGTATTTCATCGATATCTATATAATAAAAAATAATAATTTTATTTATTATTATCATACCACTTGCATATACACGTATATAAATTCAAATCCTTAACTAAGATGGAGGAAAGTGGAAAGAAGATGGATAGCAATGTTATTGAAACCTTTACCTGGGAGTTCACTTTGAGTTTTACAACAGTTCAAAGGAATCCAACCAAACAGAAACCTAAACAGACGCTTTTCCAGTTTATGGATGTATTGGTACCATAAGAAGAGAGTCGGGGGGATAATTAAGATTACTGTCAGCCAACAGCTGATGACAATCAGCATCATAAAGAGTCCAAAATCATGGATGGCTGGCATCTGTAAATAAAAATTTAAAAAATGAATAAATAAAAATTAAAAAAGGCCAGTACAAAGCCATTAGAGTGCAAAGCCGTTTCGCAGTAATGTTGCATCTGTCAACATGGCTCACTTCTCTGTGACTTGGTTTGTTTGATTGACAGGAAAAACAACCAAAGCACGAAAAGAAAATGGAAAAAATAATTCAATGATAAAACAATTATTGAACTCTGTTATCACAAAATACCCTGATTTGTTTACATCTCACCACTAACAAATCAGAATATTTAGCTCAACCTCATCCAACAATAGTCCACTTCTGAGATATGCTTTGCTTGTCATGCACAAAGGTTTCAGTACGAGGTTATGTGCTAAATTAAATCAATTCTTTTCTTCTGTCATGAGTCACTGAGCATTATGCACGAAGCCTCACAATGAAACCTTTGTGCGTGACAAGTAAAGCATATCTTGAAAGTGGGCTCTTGCTTAATATTCAAAGCATAGTACCTTAGACAGACAATTTGCTCCGAAAGCAGCAGCAGTAGTAAAAGAGGTGAAGAAGGTAGAACCTCCTGCAGTACTAATGGTATGCATCAGTCTAGACTTGATATCCTGTGACTTCTTTGCATGGACAAATGTATTAATAAAGACAAAGACATCATCGACTCCAATACCAATAATTATAAACAACGATGCACCACTGAGAATCGTAACATTTGGAATCGCAAATATCACTCGGAATACGAAATAGGCACATGGCAGGGATAGAAGTATGCTGAGCATACCGAAAAAGGTTAGGAAGAGGGAGAAAGAGGTTAGAATGAAGACAAAAATGATGATGATGATGAGGGTGTATTTTGCCTTGTTTACATCGCTCCACATGGTCTTGGAGACCAGGTAATCGAACACCTCAGGACCTCCATAGAGTACTTTGACTTTACTGTTGGAAAAAAGGAAGAAAAATTGTCAATAAAACGTAGATAAAAACTGAGGTTATCTCTTTCTATTCACCACCGTAAGTACAGCAGTGGTACAGCTCAATGGGGTCGAACTGAAAGCATGTGAAGATGCCTCTCCAGCTGCTATACAGTCCATCTACAGGGCTTAAAATAACAGCCAGTAAGTCACTTGTCATGATGACCGGCCAAATTAGTTTTAGCTCCGTCATACCTGGCTCCACATTACTGGTCTAAATGACCGGCAAGGCAAGTTCTAATTTTGGGCAGACATTGTCCGATGTCCACACATTATTTTAAACCCTGCTATGATCCTGAAACACAGCTCTTAAAGTACAGTGTAGTTTGGATTAGTAAGTAGGGTTGATTTAAGAGGAGAGAGGTAAAACTGAAAGCTGAAAGAACCCTGGGAGTTCGAAAGAAAACCAGCCAACTCAAATCATATGTGGTGAAGTGAATCATACTTTCGTCCTGAATATCAAGAAAACACTTCATACAGTGATTATTGGACCTTTAAAGAGTATTCTTAGGAAGTTTCAGCTGAATCCAAGTTTGAGCGATTTTCATCAGATTAGCACTTTAAATAAGGCGAATTCTATTGAAAACTTGTGATTCAGCTGATGAACATTCTGCACAGAAAACAATTAATGAAATGAAGTCTAGCAAAATCAAGCAATTATTTTACTTATTCAAAAGTTTCTGCTTCGAGAGATGGTGGTAATTGGGCCCACAAAAATAACTACAAATGTTAAAAAGTTTGGTAAAGATGATGCTATCTGGAATAATGAGAAGAAAAATTAGGTCAAGATTTTATTGAAAACAAATTAAACAAAAAATAAATTAGTATTCAAAGCTTGTGGTTGAGTAAACACAAAGAGGTTGCTATATATTTCAGCTGACCATCTGTGAGGTAGCTTTTCTAATTAAATGCTAAATTACTTTTTTTTTCATCCAATTTTCCTTTTCGTTTTATTCTTTTCCTTTCTTACTTTCTCTTTTTCTTTCTTCCCCTTTACCCTGTTCCTTTATCATTCATTCATTTTTTCCCCTTTCCTCTTTCTTTTAGTCATTTATTTAATCTAACAAGCCCAATTCCAATTTAATCTCTGAGTTAGCCTTACTCTGACTTTAATAAGCTTCAAGAAGTTTTATTGTTTTATGAAAGAAATTCAACAATTTGAAATTTTATTCGCTTTTCATCTCTCTCAAATAACAAATTTCTGTCTCCTTTATCTCAATTCTTTCTAGCCTTCCTAAAAAAATCTATAATTGTATTCATTTATTTCCATGCAACTCCTTTAAATGCTCACGATACATAAGTTCAAAAAAAGTCTATTGTTAACTCATCTACAGAGCACACAGTGTATACAAAGACCTTCTTATAAAAAATACCCTTCAAAAGCACCACTTAACACTTCAGCAATAATATAAAAGAAGTTATCATCATTTTCAAGCTCACAATTCAAGAATGACAATTTTTTTGCGAATAAAAAAATTATCTTATTCAAATGAATTCAGTATATTTTTTAAAGCAGGATACTCTCTTGACAAAATACGCAGCTGTGTTAAGTAGTTTTCGTTTTTAATCACATATTGAATCTGCTAATCGTAAAATAGCTAGTAGTCTTTATTTCTTTCCTTCATTCATTTATCCATTTTTTCTTTTTTTAATTTCTTTTCAACTCATCTTTTGAAATTTTTTCACCTTTAATATTTTTGTTTGTTTGTTTCTTCCTTTCTTTTTAATGCATTTGGTTTTTCCCTTCCTCTCCGTCCCACTTTACTCCTTCCTTGCTTTCTTTCTTGCTAGCAAGCAGATGTGTTCTACACGTATACCAAATTATTTGCGTCCAAAAATTCATTAAATGCTCCTCATGATATGTTAACATGTAAGTTCAAAATCTATTGTTTACAAGTCATTTCGCTTAATGAATATAACAGAGCCTCTACTGACATTTGAAATGGATTTCCAAAGAACAACACTAAATACATCAGTCATGCGCAGGATTGTTATCACTTAAAGTCAATGAACAAAAAGAAATATTGCACTCTGAAATTTTTTTCAATAACGAGCAATAATGGCAAAAAGTGCCAAAAACTAGACTTTAGTATGAATTTTGATCCCAATTTTCGTTTGGGGTTAACATTCAAAACCTTTTTTATGCAGTTAGAAACTGATGTACTATGATAAATGCCTGTTTGAAGTGGTATTTTCAATTGTACAAAGATGTTTTGTTGCATTTGTTTTTAAAAATGTTSCTTTGTCAGGCTTTTTTATAGAAAATATATGGGAAATAAGGAAATGAAGGCCTAAACCTCATTTTCGAATAATTTTATTTGCTTTGGGTTAACACTTTGATTCCACTTTTTGGTCATCTCCACTTCCAAACAAGTTAAACTTTCTGAATAACAAGATTTTAGCCTTGTACAACAGCCTTTCTTCAAGAAAATAGTTTTTTGGTGCTCACTGCTTGAATACGAAAAGAATTCTTTCTTAAATATTTTTGGAGTTTTAACAGGATTCTATAGTAACCATTCATTATTAGTTTTCTGCTACAAATAAGTTGTATTCATGATATGAGACCACTCAACTGTCGTAAAGCAACCAATACTCTTCTCCTAATTTATAATAATAATGAAAAATTTTTATGAAGCAAGCCAGTGGAATTAATTGAAACGTTGATGTATTTTTCTTAGTTAAAGGCACAGATATATACATCTAAAAATATATTTCTATAGATTACCATATATATCTACAGTGTAAACAACATTGCTGAAACAATATTTCTTGCCATAGGGTAGAATGGAGCAATTTCATTGTGCGAAGAAACATATTTCAGGATTTGAATAACTTTCCACTGACCACAAACAAGTATTCTACCTGTCAATCAAGCTTGCCAAAGTGGTCATGCAATTACTAAAACATATTCTTGGTTTTCACCTACGTCATCATGAATTTCAAAAGTGTAAATTCGCGTTATAATGAAATAAAAGTTTCATAATCTTGTAAAGCGGTCAAAACTACATATTCTGGCCAAATTTCGAGGCTGTAAAGCATTTCGTTGCGGAACTAGAGGCGAGTAAACATGACGCAATTTTTGGTTAAAATGTATGGAGCGGCCATCTTGGTGTTCCAAGTTGGTACACCATCATGGCGGACRAAATTTCAAAGGCTTAAGATGATGGAATTTTTAATATTTTTGACTATGTTTCACTTAAATATACCTTAAATAGATCTTTAAAACACGTCTAAGGGAAAATCTTTTAACTAGATTAAATTATTTTACTATTTTGATCGCTATTTAGATAGACGTGACGGCATTGCGTGACACAAACTCAACCTTCATAACTCGGGAACCAAACATCGAAATGACTCGAGATTTTTTCTTGTGACTTATAACACTGAGTTCTGAAACATATTTGAGAAATGTCTTTATACGATCTATAGTTTAGATTTTGATGTTTTCATGACGTCATGTGAAAACCGGCAATAGCTTATAATCAGTAATGATAAAAGAGTAAATTATACACCGTGAAAAGATGAAAAAACTGACGTTTCGGATGCTATATAATCATGTGATCGTCAAAACTGAGAGCGAGCAAAATAACCAAAAAATCTACACACCTAGATTGAAAATAAATACCCTTACATAATTAGTAAATAGGTAAAAATTGTAATGGGTACAAATACTATATTTCGAGTTACATAAGTTTAACTTATGTTAATTAATGCAAATGAACCCATACGTAAACAAAGACCTATCTATTGTCCATGCGTCAGAGGCAAAAGCTTTTCTTTAAATTCAACAAAATATCTATATAAATCATTTTCCTTTTGAATAACTTTGTAAAATTCTGAATAAAAGTATTATGAAGTCATATCCTGTAATGAAAACTTATCAGCCATACTTTAATCAGAAAATGAATAATTCAAGAGTGCACTTAAAATATCTCGAGCTTAAACAAAATAAAAATAAATACTAAAAACAATAAATAAAAACATACTAGAGTTCATAAATACATTATTTGATAAAGATCTTGACATCGTATCTTTTTAAATATTTTAAGTAGATTAAATGGTATCTTTGATATTTATGTTTACTTACTCTGTCGAAGTTGTCTTGAGAAACTCAATAAACTTGACCATAAAGTTGGTATACAATGTGTCTTGTTCTTCGGCTTTTTTCCCTTTATAATCGTGCAGATTATAGCCCTTTAAAGGGAAGCCAAACTTAATCTGTGCTCGAAGAAGAGAACTTCTACGATTTTCGGACGAAAAATTTCCATCAACGAACCAATATGTGAATTTTTTCGTAAGCAAAAATTTCAGAGTTTTATGCATTGAAGAAGTTGTCAGCGTCTCTCCTTGCCCATCATAAAAGGACATCCTCCCAAATCGTGATGGGAAAAAGAAGTCTACTAGAGAAACGGGAGGTGTACAGGCATTATATCTGGTGGAAAGGACAGGATCAAGCTTGGCTATGTTCCATTTCCAACAAAAATCCTGAAAGCCTTTAAACTTCATGATTTGTTGTTCGATTTTCTGAGCTGTTTTGAGTCTCTCGGTTGTAAACATATTTTTATCTTCTCCTTGCGCGATGTATATTAAATCGATATTCCATCGGCTCTTTGATTGAGTGTATTTATATCCTGAAGAAGAAGAAGTAGGTGAGTCTGTAGGAGGGATAGGCCATGGTTCAGCAGAACGTCGAACACGAAGTTTATAGTCGTGCGACCTTTGTTTTGCTACTGTGAAGGCATCTTGGTGTTCAGAAGCAGCTTGACTTGGTATTTGGAACGACTGCAACGATATATCTACCACTGTTGGGTACTTAAATATAGTCACTAAACCAAGAAATACTGGGATTAATAAGGATAAAGACAGCACAATAATGGATAGGATTGTGAGGTTGACTGGAATACGTCGAGTTAGTTTTTGTACCCTTCCTTCGAGGACTGTCTTTGCTCTTCGAAGATTAGCAAGACAGCTGAGTTTAGGCTGCCGAAAACTCAATGAAGGACTGTCAGAAAAGCTCCCAGAGTGAACCCCATCTAGCTCTATATCAGGGCCTTCTAAAAGCTTAAAGTCGTCGCTCTTTTGCCTTGAATGACGAGCTCTTTGAGGCATGATTTCGAGTTGTTCTTCACTCCCTTGTGTGTATTATGTAAGCTTTCTTCAGTAAACTTCACTAAACTCGAACCTTGCTCACTAGAACTCCAACTAGATACCTTAGTTTCTGAAGCCCGTGAGATAATAATTTAAAAATGACTGAATGAAAGATCGAATTTGATGTTTGAAGGCCGCTTTGGCCAAGATGTTTTGGCCAACATGACTCTGACAAGATGGCCGACGTACAGTATAGCCACTAGTTTGTGTGGATAACTCACGTGACCATAATATACTCATCGCATATGACGTGCTCATCCGAATAGGACAAAAAACCAACTCCAAAAAACCGCTTTACAAAAAATAACAAAAAAAAGCTTAACTATAGGTCTCTATCTAGGGTTTCGTTCTCTTAGTACACGTACTTATTTTCTGGTATCATATCGTGTATTTGGGAATGAAGGTGAGTTATAATTGAGGGGGAGGGGGGAGGAATTGACTTCTCTTTGTTCTCAGTGATATGTATCTCTCAAACTTTGGACACTCAGAGCGCCAAATATAGACTTAATAATTTTCGTTTTTTAATTCGAGTGAATATTTCCCCCCCATTGTCAGCTTAAGCTTCTTCCTTCGGTCTGTAATCTGAAAGGTGACGAGCGGAAATGCTAAGAGCTTTGAAAATTCTGATAATATAGTGTCAGCGATTCTTTTCTGACAGAATAGAACAAAACACACTTATATTCCTTTCCTCTCTCTCTCTCTTCTTTTCTTTTCTTTTTTGAACTGCACTCCACATTTAGCTTATCTGATTTATGTAAAACGGTTTTATTTAAGAGAAGGATGTACATTGGTTAATTGCCTTAGGCTCTAGCATGTAGGGCGGGGAAGACGGTAAAGGCATTTATTTGAATTTCCATTGTAAAGATACGTATACTGTCAAACGGGGACCTACCCAACTACCCAACCAAGAACACCTTTTACCACGAAAGAAAACAACCGGGAAAAGGAAGAATGTGCACGTACGTGGACCATCCCTATACTAGTGATAGAGCTGAATTAGTCTAACCTGCTGAGCCTGATACTCAGGTTAGGATTATTCCTGCGGCAAGCAGATGGCCACTGATATTGGAACAAGTTCAAATAGTCAGTCTCAGTTGTGTGCATTTAGCTTTTCAATTAATAATGGAAAAATTCTTAAATTTTCGATTCTTACGAAAAAGTGTTCTCATTCAATTTTTTGGAGCCACAGATCGTCTGAAGGTTAATTAAGGTTTAGTTATCATACATGTATTAATGCGGCCATGAAACATTGGTAAACAATGGCGTTAATTAGACTGGCTAAACAGGAAGTCAAACTTAACCGGTGGTGGAATCGAGACAAAACACAGGAAGACCAACCAAGTGTAGTTCCTCGATGTAAAGAGATGGATGGATAGATGAGTGGATGGATGAAAAGGGATGATATATATAGAATATTTTTTATCCGATGGATAGACTAAATGTTTCCAATGATGCTATTAAACGAGTCAAAATGTAAAACCAAGGACGGCCCCTAAAGAACAATTAATTTCAATAATCTTTCCTAGTGCATCAAAAGTCAAAAATATTTTTCTTAAATTTTACTCTTTAAATTCATACTCTCTGATTATAAATTTATACTCTTAATTAAGATATCTGTAGGTCTGGAGAACCAATACCTGAGCAATGCGTCATTAGAGGTTCGGCTAATGTGAATTTCGACTTTTGACGGTCATATTTATTGGCTATAGAGGCTTTGCACCATCACGTGATTGCAGCCATGACAGGAGGCAGGAACAATTGAATCTAGTCTTATCTGATTTAAATGAGAAAGAATTCAGTTTCCCAGGGGAGAACGACTCTATTTCGTGCCCCCTGTCATGGCTGCCATCACGTGATGGTGCAAAGCGACTCTATTGAAGGAATGGTTTTTTAGGAGGATTTAGGGGGGAGGGGGTAGACATCGTTTGTAGACAACTAGATGGAGCACTCAGCTACACATTGACTGATATTAATGGAGGGTCACTCACAAGCAATCACTAGTAAAGGGGAGATTTCTTGGGGATCATGCAGTTAATATTAATCAGTCGCAGTATTAACAGTATTCGCTTATTTCCTCGAAGCTGCAGCCTTCGTAGCAACATTCTTCAACGATGTTGTAGCTGCGTTTCCTTCTCGATTTTAAAAACGCATTTCCTTTGTTCTTGCTTTCCAGTAATGGTTGTTTTTCTCTYGTGTCTGTTGGTATTAAGGATAAAAAGTAATTAAAGGCAACTGTTTTTGTCAATCAAAAGGAGCATTGAGAAAAACGAGAAGAGTTTATACTTGGGGGGGGGGGGGGTGTTAGAGTTTAGAGGGGTAAAGTGCAAAGGGTAAAGTGCATAGGTGATGTCCTTTTCTTCTTTCCAGATCCAAAAGCTACGTTCAAGCCGAAAAAAGTAGGGGGCTTTCATTTAATGACACATCCTGCAATAGTTCTCAACCCTTCTCAATATGTGATAACCCTTCCTAACCACTCCGCCAACATGCAAACTGAACATTCCTCTTCCGCGCACAAATTATCTCAAAAGCACATTTACCTACATTGGTGCGTAATCATGGAATAGCCTGCCAAATAACTTAAGGCAGGCAGAGTCTCTCAAAGAATTTCATAGACTATTGGAAACCTATTATGTAAAGTAAAGCACGGCATTCAAGGAAAGCAGGTTTTTTATTTCATTTTATTTTATTAGATTAAACTTAGTATAGATTAGTTGATTATTTTAAACATTTTGTAAATTCTGATGATTATACCGTGGTAAAATAAAGTTTTATCTATCTATCATCTATCTTTCTCAAAATAACGTTAAGCCCCTTACAATTTTCCCCCCCCCCCCCGATGTGCAAATAAATGGAAGCCCCCTTAGATTTACTGTCTTCGCGTGGATTGAAATAAGAAAACCATACGCCCCAGGCAAAGAGGTCTGCTACTTTACTATCTATTCAAACACTCACCTCTTTTTCGTCTCTTTTTGAAGTATCCGCAAACATACCCATAAGCCATGTAGATCTGATCACCACAGAAGTGACCGTCAATGACGATATCTGAGTATTCACTTGTTTTCACGCAGTAGTGACCATGGCAATGATCAGCAAGTAGCTCATTGGTTAATATCAGGAGTAGCAATGATATACGCAGGAGGGAGGTGACAGTCATATTTGGTTGGCTGATGTATTTCTGAAACTGTATAAGAAATTAAAAATCGTGACAAAATTGGATTGTGGACGAGTGAACCACTTATCACACTACAGGTAGCCCAGGACCTCTTTTTATGGTTCTTCGTAAATTCTGGTTCTTAACCTTTTGTATGCTGTTCAATTGAACACAAATTATAATCATTTATCGACACTCATTCTAGATCTTCCCTTGGATCAAAAATCAAGGTTTAAGAATGTTTTCGCTATCTCAACACTTGTATACAATTAGTTAATCTGCCGTCCACGCAATCCAATATTTTACGCATTTCTATTCAGCAGGACACACGTCCTGTGCTGAGATGACTCACCTTACGTTTTTGATGCGTATGATACCTAGATCTCTATGGGGGTTCTAGCTTTATTACAAAAGGTTTCATAAAATCAACAAAAATAGAATAGGGATACTACTACCTGTGACAAAGACTGAGTCAATAAGCTACAGCTGAAGACAACAGCTGTTCTACAAGCGCCTTTACCGGCTTCTTTTATGAAGACGAAAAAGAAATCAAACATAAAGCAATAGGCACTTTCTGTCATTGTCGGTATAGGTTGAAAACTAAGCTTAGGGGAACGCAAAATTACAGTACCATTTTAAGCGAAAGATTTTGACACTTATATCATATATATATGCGTATGCAGGGGCGGATACAGGATTTTAAAGGGGTGGGGGGGGGGGCTATTTTTTAAAAAGTTAATTTATTTCTCCTCTCCTCTCCTCTCGACTTTTCTTTTTATTATTTTTTTCTTTATCTTAAGCGTTAAAGTGGCTATTTCATATTTACTATCTTCGGCAAACGTAACCCATAAGCAAACAAACCATATAAATCGAAGGAAAGACAGGTTGCCCCGCTACTACATGAAATGAAAAACATTACGCACTCCTGGTAAGCCTCGGTTTATAAATAAAAACGCACGAAAAACCATAATGTTTTGTTGAGAGAGTTTTTAACAAAGCAGTGAAGTCCAACAGCGAGAGTCTCAATGTACGAGTTGAGGGTGCGCGCGCGCGCGTTTTGGAGCAAAAGTTCCCGCCAAAACCACAGTACTCGAAGCTAAGTGAACTCCATTGATAAAAGTCGCAAATAGATTTCGTAGAAATGACAGGGATAAGTTTGAAAGAATCCTACAAATGGAATCCACGCAAAATAGGAGAATTATGATGGACAAATCAGCCCTTAGGCTACTGCTGCAGCAAGTGCTGCAGACAGAAGCTCCCCAAGGATGCTAGTACTTCGAAAAGGGGAAAAATGATGATGATGATGAGCCACTTTACCCAGTTCTAATACCTTAACTGCACTGGTTTGTGATTGTAGAAGTTATACTTCTGCTCGGACCAAATTAAGGTAAGTCCATGTATGTTATTCGCAGATTTATTCGAGATTCTTTCAATAACACACCGATTAACGCAGTCCAAAGCTAACATTGGTCATCACTATAAATACTTCATGCTTTCGAAAGCGTTGGACGTTTTATGGACCAACTAAAAGTAAAAAAGTACGTTTAATTTGTGTTCATCATTCTGTATAAAACACTGCACGCCGTATTAAAGTTTAGTATTATTCAATCATAGGTTGAAATTGTTCTAGCAAAAGCTATAGGATTCTACGGTAGAAAGAAATGATAATTCGTTCGTTACCTTCGTATCTCTGTTCTCCAATAATTCTTTATTCACTCGCCTGCGCTTGAATCGTGGCTGTAGTAAGTCGAAGGATATCAAAAAAGTGTGGGCAAATTTTCTTAGGTACCGAATGAATTAGCATAGGTTGGTGTCCCTAGTGACGACATTGTGGTACGTTTTTATTGTGGCTTGATTGTAAGGTGTAATGTTAGTCTATAAACTGGTATGGATTGCGCTTATATTTAACCTTCCATCACAACTTGAGATCTTATTTAAAAGAAAGGAAGGTCTCGAAGTATTTGAATACCAGTGTGGAAATTGCATTTTATAAACATTTTAAACCCGAGAAAATTAGCTGCAAGACATTCTTCAAACAGATGTGACTTTTTCTTCAATCCTTTATTGTTTTCCACGCCGTTTCGGGATATTCTCACCAAATTGTCACCTTTGACAAGAACGCTACCGTTTTGCTTTATTTCGGAAAACTATAGTTATTACTAATAATATGGGAAAATTCTTCCGTCCGACAAATTATTTGTTTTAACAATGAGATTTATAATCTTAGAAAATTAAGATAAGGATGTTACTTTTTTTTTATATCGAGTCTCCTAGTAATTTTCTGTCATTGAGTTTCAAACGATTGATAAAAAAGACGTGATGAAAGAAACAAATTAAGACGTTCATCAACAAGTGTTGAGATTGAAGAGAAGAAATGAAATAATAAGGGTGTTACTAATAAAATAAAAAGGAAGAAAACAATTAATTTATGAAAGAAATTGAAATAAGAAATGAAAAGAAGTGCTGGAAATAGAAAATATTCTGAAGTAAAGAATAAAATAATAGATAGAGTGATCACAGTAAATCCGTGAAACACTAATTACTAAATAGTACAAAATAGTGCTAGTTAAACAATAGAAAACAATGGAATTTGCATGAAATTGTGCTATTTAGTATTACTAAAGTTCAATTCCACGGATTTACTGTGGTCACTCTATTATAATAATAATAAAAGATAAGGAAAATAAGAATATATATTTAATAGTAAAATTAAATTAGGAAAGAAGGCTACGACAAAAAAAAAACAAAAAAACAAAAAAACAAAAAAACAAAAAAACAAAAAAACAAAAACAAAAACAAAAACAAAAACAAAAAACTATAAAAACTCAGAAATAAAAAGGCTATAAACTAGAAGTGATGTTATTAAACGACATCACATTTGTACGATGTTAAAATTCACGAAACATTATTTTTTTAGATATAATATATATTTTTTATTTAAATCTAACCTGAAAGTCTTTATCTAAGAAAATAGCAGAGGAAAAATATATGAGTTTCTGATTCGGAAACTGAAAGATTTATATACAAAGAGAATATATATTTTAAATTACACAGTCTTAATGTTTCGTCGTCATTTTTTTGAATTCTGGTGAATCAATCCCATATTCAACATTTATATGAGTTTTCGTAGGCGTTCAATAGATAGAACGGTTGGGATTCCTGTGTCTTGAAGCTTATTGCGCTGGGAACCCAGTGGTCTAACTTTTACTAGAAGTGCCTTTTTTTGGAGGCAATTCATAACATGACGTAGCAGTATTCGTGGACCTCTTCCACTCGGCAGCCTTCGTTGCAGCATTCTTCCACAATGTCGTAGGTACGTCGTTTTGTTCTCGATAAAAATTTCGAGCTTTCCCTTCGGTCAACTAGGATGTTGACTGCAGTCTTGACTTCTGTTGAGAAAAAAAAATTGATTGAAGCTGAAAAAAGTTGCCAAAAAATGAAAAACATTTCTATAGAAGAAGGAATATTTGTAAATAGGAAGATTGTAATCATTTGTAAGAGAATACAGTTACACTACTGAGAGACACGCTGCAACGTTTTATGATATAGGAAAAAAACATGGCCGCCTTGTGGGTGATATAAGAAAAGACATGGCCGCCATGTTGGATGATATAACAAAAGACGTAGCCACCATGTTGGATGATATAACAAAAGACATGACCACCATGTTGGATGATATAACAAAAGACATGACCACCATGTTGGATGATATAACAAAAGAC
>NW_022259282.1:136505-147055 GCF_009602425.1 Actinia tenebrosa | reverse complement strand
GCCACCATGTTGGATGATATAACAAAAGACATGGCCACCATGTTGGATGATATAACAAAAGACATGGCCGCCATATTGGAGGATCAGTAGGAGCGTGGTACACTTAAAGGTTCTAAGATAGGGTGACCCTACTGCTATGGCTTACTCTTTTGTTGTTAGTTTCCCTTGGGAAAAGAAAGCAAACAAAAGGCTACTATAGTTCCTAGATATACCTTGGGTTCCATAACCAGCTACCCAAAGCTTTGACATTATAATACTATGACTGTTACCTATCTTCCTCGAGCCTCATGGCACATAGGGCCTTATATAAAACTATGCATGGGACACTAAATCCCAAATGTCTTTAAGTGAAGTCAGTTATAAAGTGTCGAGAGACAGGACCACCATTGACGATTGTTTACGAAAATATGCAGTTCAGAATTTGAACCAAAACAATTAATCCATAATTCTACACAAATTATTTAAGTAGAGATATCTAGCTAAAAACTAGTGTTAGCTGCGTCGGTGTTTCTAAAGAAACAGTAATGACAAAAGGGTAAATTTTACGTCGTGAAAAGATGAAAAAATGAAAAAACTTACTGAGATTATTTAAGGGTAACGATTCCTCAATTATGCGAAAAATGTTTGTTTAGCTCGCTTATCTCTTGCGCAATTTAGAAGAGAATGCTTTAATAGCAAATTGTTTATTATTTCACAACTTTAATCCGAGAAAATCTGGTCTTAGACTGACTAGTGTCGATTTTTAAAGAGTATTGGTTGGGCGTAAATGAGTTTGCATAGTCAAAGCAGTTTGTTAGGAGAATATCACATTCTACATGACCGTGGGAGAGCTACGTTTGCAGAATATATAGATTTTCTTTTCGGCCATTTCTTCAAAATACTTACAAAAGGTAGGCCCTCATAGGAACAACCACTGCGTTTTCATATTTTAGTCGACTCGAGCTGCTATTGAGCTTTGATATTTTTATCATTTTAGAAAAAATAGGTTACGAATGAGTAATGTCCTGGTAAAAATATCTAGCTTGGAGACCAAAGAAAGGCGCGCGCACGGTGTGTCGCCGTTCCGTGAGGCTGCCATGTAACTAGTTGAACTGTTCATTAAATACTGGGCCAATAAGAATACTTTTACTCTTAAGAATACTTAAGGTAATTGACCAAGAAACTATTGTTTAGAAGGTTACAACGCTTCTTAATCACACGCGTGAAATCGCACAATTCGCCATCCTGACGAAGTAAGTTAGACGCGCGTGTCATTAAGAAGCGTTGTAAAAGACTTAATTCGCTTTGGTGCGATATTCATTTCAGTCCACTTGCATTCCCAGTTGTAGTATCATTCCTTATTTAACGATTGCGTTGAGAAGACACTTGAATATGAATACCTCAAACAAAGAGGACCCCTAAATGAAAATTACGACGGCCAACTAGAAAGCTTAGCTCCTTTGGCTGTCGTACACTTACACCTATTATATTGTTAATTATATTAAAAATTCTAAATATTATCCAACTATATATTCTTGTAATTCTATTATATAAAATTGAAAAAACAGTGTAAATAAACTGAAATTGAATTGAATTGAATTGAATTAACTTCTAGGGAATGACACTCGGTTAAATATTACGCCAAGAAGGATTGCGTCCATTGACAGATCTGCAAGCTTCTCTCGATGAATACAATACGAAAATTACTAAATATATATTGACTTGCTTTGATGCCTGAGTTGAAAGCTTTAACATCGTAATCCTACATAATGGCGCCAGTAGTGTGTTCTTCGACATAAAATTCCATGAATTCATATCTTAAAACCAAAGATATTTCTTGTATTTGAACAATATCCATATACAATTAATTTCCAAAGAGTGGCTCTTCATCCACTAAATTTAATTAGAATTTAGTTGTCGATTTTTGCGGAGGGAGGAAAACCGGAGAACCTGGGGGAAAAAATCCCGGGGAGAGTATAAATGACATCACACTGAGTATGACCTGTAATCGACTAATTTTTTTGTTATTACCTAAAATGGCAATTTGCGCACGTTCACTAATTAGGGTATATCATTTTGATGATGATCACTTTAGAAGTGGTATTCCATCTTATAGAGATAGGTGGAAAAATTGTGTACTTGGTAGAATAAGAAAATATGCTAAAAGATGGCAGAGAGAAGAGTACATAGGAGAGCAATGGGGTCTGTTTATTAATGTTTGTATCGACTCTATTGCTGTTCTACGTACGTGCTTGAAAACTCGTTAATTTTATAGTATTTTTAAGTGCGTTTATTAAATTAAGTAGACATCTTTTGAACTGGGCGTGCCTCGCGTGCTGCTCAATAGAGCCGGATCACTTTCATGGTCTCCCTGCTGTTTCAATATACAGTAATCAATAAAGCGCCTCAAGTCCTGTCTCTTGATGAATAATCTTACATTTAGCCATCTTAAATGCGGGATAACTTTTCAACATTTTGAAGATACACATAGATATAAAGTCATTAGATAATATATACGAGTAGATCTTTCAGAGAAAAAACGTGGACTTGGACATTGCGCAATACTATTTAGAATGAGGGAATGGAACGCAATGCATTTTACCCTCTGTCTATTTAAAGAGTATACCTTTGTGGTTCTTAAAACGCGCGCAACTCTTGATAAGATAAATACATCTCACTATACTATATAACGCTACAGTCGAAAAGATTGCGATAAGAGCGGAAATCAGACACACTTACAATACGTGCCAAGTTCAGTTACAAATATCCGAAATAGCTTCATAAAAATGATCTTTAGTTAAGATACGTCGCAACGAAAGGTGACGAATCATAACGGTTCATCGACAGTGATTTTAATCACGTATTAATAATAAGATGTAGCTATCAAACGCCAAACAGCGCAGATTATAAACATATAGTTTCAAACAGATCTCTTAAACTGCCAAAGGTAACTGTGTAATCTTGAGGTGCGCCAACCTGACTAGCTCCACACTTGAGTATATTAACGAATTCCTATATGGATCAGTGTACATTGGCTTAACGATTGATCATTTTTCATGCATTAGTTCAATGGTCAATCACAAAGCAATTCAATCAAGACTTATAAGGATACGGATTTTAAAAATCTTTTGAACTTATCTTGAAGAGTCGAATGAGAATTGATGATGACGTAGTGATATGACAAAACAGACTCGTCGTTCACTCTTGCTTGGGGTCTCGGGTTTGATTCAGTCTTGGGCCGGATTTGCGTGCTATCGCTTGTTAGTAGAGTTCGTTAGGTTAGTTCTCTCTTGAATTCGAATCACTTTTCTGAATTATTCTGGTTTTGTTTTTCATTCGTGAAACTACTCTGCATTTTTTCAATTACATTTACGAGTTGGCTGTGCCCTGATTAACCCAGAGATATATAGTTTCAGGGTTCGATCTGTGAGTTAGCCATGCCCTGCCTTAGAMCAGCCCAGAGGTTGTTTCAGGATTCGATCTGTGAGTTAACCATGCCCTGCCTCAGATCAGCCTAGAGGTTGTTTCAGGGTTCGATCTGTGAGTTAGCCATGCCCTGACTTAGATCAGCCCAGAGGTTGTTTCAGGTTTCGATCTGCAGTGAGTTAACTATGGCCTGACTTAGATCAGCCCAGAGGTTCTTTCAGTATTCGAAACTGAACTACACGCAAAGCACTCATTTTACGAACACAATACATGTAGCCCTCTTTTCTTGACCAGCGGATAGGATAACAGAAGTGTTGAGAATGCGATTATTCATGTTTGCAGAGGGAGAGACGCCGGAGAACTCGAGAAAAAACCCTCGAAGCAAGTCGGAAGAGAAGAGAAGAAAAAATCGATAACAATTTACAGTATTTTCAATTCCATAGTAAGTCACCCTATTAAGCAGCCGAAAAATTCTGATAATTTACCGCAGATATATGTCTTTAATTGCAGGATTTGTTTATCCCGGAAATAACGGGTTTATCAAGATAAAGCTCTATAGCAGTTGCCCGGTTAAAAGACCCCAGACCCCAGAAGAAATTAAAACTCCCATGTCTTATTCCAGGGTTCAAGGCAACGCATTTATGTGGCTCTGTCATCGAACAAGCACTAGATTTCATTCCTGAATTACTTTTAAGAGGATTTGATAAGTTGACGATAGAATGTTACATGCCATGGCGTTCAGTCGGAAAACAGCAGTATGCGTAGTCTCCCTCGCATCCGTTTTTAGTGTCGGTCGTCACGCGTTCCCTCCACGCGTGACGACCGACACTAAAAACGGATGCGAGGGAGACTGCAGTATGCGAGTATCGAATTGTTATTGATTATTGTACGGTTGGCACTCGTTGGAGCTTGGTGTGGTGGGTAGTGATAATACATGCTACTGCTACTGCTACTGCTACTGCTACTGCTACTGCTACTGCTACTGCTACTGCTACTGCTACTGCTACTGCTACTGCTACTGCTATCATCATCCCACGCATAAAGCTTTAACAAATAATAACTGTCACAGATGTCAGCCATCGGTTGGAACATTATTAGCCATATTAATAACGACGATGAGTGCAATACCTGACTTCCATAATGACCTTCCAATATTTCAAATTCACCTATAATGTTTTCTCTAGTAAACAATGGTTTTCAAATCTCTTTGGCAAGTATCCAGGTGTTTATGTCCAGTTACCTTGCTGATTAGCATATTGACAATTTGAATTAAATACGTTCCGCAAGTTCATAAAAAAACTCCAATATTTAATATCGAACCCTGAAACGACCTCTGGGCTGATCAAAGTCAGGGCCGACATGCATGATGGTGGCACGATGTAATTCAATTTAGCGTGTTGAATAGTTCCCTTCACAGTTCCCAGCGCCATCTTGAAAGGTAGCCGTGCCTTTGCATTGAAGCTAGACAAACGGTGAGCTTGCAATGATAGAGCCATGTGAATAATTGTCCAGGGTGTTTAAAAAGGTCTCTATAATTGCAAGCTCGCTCACCGTTCTTCTTGCTTTGATGCACGGCACGGCTACCTTTCAATATGATGCAGGGAACTGTGAAAGGGAATATTCTCAGCAAAGAGAGAAAAGTCGGAAAACCCTTAGCATATGAGCATATGGCTACTGACTGTAATAGGACCCGAATAGAAAATTTTTGAATCTCGGGTAGCCTATTAGCTTGTAAGTTCCCGTATATCCCGAATCGTGTTCGGATCCCATGGGGCTCGGGTAGCCCCCGGGTCATAAAATCCCCGTTATTGTACAAGACTATTAACCTCCCTCACACTGAAAATCAACTTCGAAACGTTCGGATTCTTTCTCTCGGCAACTTTCTTATTTTTTTTCATCATTTTTTTGTGAACATTATATATTTATGTATATGGGATTCTAAGGACTTTGAGACATTTTGCATTACTTTTCTTTCATTCTGTATATTTGAAGTGTATATTCTATTGCAAGGGCACGCTTTCGTAGATATATATTAACATTTCAATACTAAATATGTTTATCTTCATGTCAGAAAGAAGTGTTCCCTTTGACAATCTCTTCGTCTTTCAAGGATTCATTGACAACTTAATAAAAATCAATCAGTACCTTCAGGCTCTCTAATGTCATTCTCTTATAATTCCTTGCAAATCCTCTTATTAAACGATACAGAACAGCAAAAAAGTGCCGAAAGAATGCTAGAAAATACCACCTAAGGTCAGGCATGCGATATTTTAATAAATAAAAGGTTTTCCTCAATCGTCAGGAACACATTTTTGGCGGGAAAAAAATTGTCTCTGACGCGTCTGCGATTCTCGTGTCTGGGGTCATTTCAGTTTCACGTCGTGTTTTCCAAACAGACCGAAATCACTTTGGCGACTACACTTATCATCGGCTACAGTTCTTTGTCTTAGTATTGTTTATCTAGAGCTCATTTTTAATCAAAACTTATGTATATGAAAATAGATGCCAGGATCTAACCTTACGATCATCTGTAAAGATATACTATTACAGCTGATGTTATTGCCAAACATATTGAAAGTTGAGGTCGAGGGAACATCAACTTTGATCTCAATTCAACGTGGTGTAGTTTTCTCTGGGCTTGGACTGTGGGCTTCGTTGCGAATGATTTGCAATAAACACCCCCGTATCTAATCGTGTTATTCCGGAAGAGCCAATCAAAGGCCATAGTTAAGCTTCTCACTTTGCGATAATCATCTAATTCTCCTTGTTAGGTTATTACAACAGATGATTGTCTATCTACGCACGCGCAGATTATCTTTGCCAGCAGGCCAAACACGACCGAATTCCTTAGCAATAAAAGAAGGTACCACTCATAAACTTAAACAAGACCCCCAGATGGGATATTAGAAGGAAAGATCCAAATCATTTCCGAAAAACGATTGTCTGTCTTGAAGGGACCCGAGTTTGCCCATTCCCGTCATTTTCCAATATAGACAGACACAGCTTAAAATACCAAATTCATACACGTGTTTTTAATTTACAAGCGAGCTTTTTATACTAAATGCTTTCTAGACTCTGAATCTGCCATTGACTTTTACTTTTACTAGTGCGAGTACTTTGACGCGTTGCTCTGCTTAATAGGCAACGTAATGACATCCCCAGATGTGGCAAATTACCCAATGAAAAGTGCTCACTTTTCGCTAACTACTTCAGTTTATGTATTTAAAACATTTGAGTGAAATCCTATAACTTATCGCTCAAGGCAGTGCACATTCCTTTTATAGACATTTCAACTCAATCTTCTTAGCCTAACTCAGATATCTTGCCGCTAGTTCGAAAATTTGGAGAATGAGATCTGTTTTAAGAAGTTTTGATAAACGACAGAGCCCCCCTTTACTTCGCATAGAAAAGGGCCCACGCTCTCACCAACGAAAATAAAAAGTTTTCAAAAGCTTACTTTTTTGTAATTTAAATTTATATGAAGCTATGTGTACGAACCTCTCTTTCGCCTTCTTGAAATTTTGCAAACGTCCATGAAGGTATAATAAATGCTGTCTCCACAAAGGAAAAAATCGACCTGGCTCCGTGATGACTCTTGGACTTTATGGCAGCCTCCTCGCATGAGACAATTCTGTGCCACGGAGAAAGTCAAGATAAGAAGCAACGCAAGTCGTAAAATCTTGACGCAGGTTTCCATCTGTGTATAGATTAGAGTTGAATTAGTTTCGACTCAATTAAAAGTTTTGAAAAGAAATTACTGATGAAGTTTTCTTAAATGCGTGTACCTTTAGGGCGTTTAATGCTTGTCAATTCGCTTGTCTAATCTTGTGTGTTTTAGGAATATTATTCTGTTTGTAGATGCTAACCACAAGCTCAGTAATCCCTCAAGTCACCATTCACCAAAAGCTTCTGAGCCTAACTAACCGGACCGCACACACAGTGGGGTATTTAGTGTTCGTCGAACTTTAAGCGCGCAGGCCGATGGGATTGCCGCATTTCCCCGCATACGACTGCGTCCTCCACCGTAGATGATAAGTCAAATCAACTTCATAAAACAACGCATCGGCTTCCCATCTTAACCTTATAATTCTGACCCTTGCGAAAACCGCCAGGATCTAGTTACTCGGGTTATCGTATAATCTTGAAGTCAAAGTCTTATCACAATCAAAGCTGTTTCTCAAACAAAACATTTACGCCGGAGACAGGACTATTTTCTATACAAAATATCCGTCGAAAATTCTTCTTCAAAGGGCGATTGACTCTATATTACCGAATGGTTTGAATCAGTGTTGATTCACTAGGATGACGTTGGGTCTTTGTTTTGTCAATCTTCGGAACAGTCACATAAAGATCATTGCCCCAATATCAGGGCAGATTCAATTCAGTGATAACCCAATGTACGTTCTCATTAACCTTTGAATAAATTGTACTTGCATCTCTGCGCCATGTAAAAAATGCGTTCCCTTTCAAAATGACATTTGAAATTGTGTCCCGGTGAGCGAGGTTTTGAAATCATTTCTCCCATAATCACGATTTGGATTTGATCGTAAATATACGATTTTATACCTCCCTGATAAGGAGACGATAAATTAGATAACGGCAGTTGCTTTAATATAGAAGATTATAGCAATGTCTGATTGCAGATTCAATGAAAACGGAATCTACTCATACCCCGCCCTCGATGCCAATGGAGCAACGCCGCCGACGAACCGATATGTCTCGGCTTTCTAGGCGATCTTTATCATTACAATATCCTGACCCTAGCATCCCGAAAACTTCAATTTAATTTTAGACAGAAAACAATTTTAGTGATCATGAAGGACGGCGTTCAATTTAGGAGGAAGGAACCAGGGGGAGGGAATATGAAATTTATGGGATCCGATACCCTAGTCGATTGAGTGAGAAAACAGGGAGGAAAGGTCACAGAAACTGGGGCGATACTTACTCACCTACAGCTCCAGGCACCAGGAGGCGAGGGAACAGATTACGGATACTGATCACGAATATCAGGCCCTCGATCCGCTTCTTGCCGCCTGATGTTTGAAAGAATACGTTGGTACCTTTCGTAAATTTCGTACCAATTCCTCAGAACATTGTGTAAGTTGGCGCACTGATTTTTACCTTTGAGTTGCAAGAGGTATAGTACATAGCTGTATACAAACACTTACTAGTTTGACTGAACCAGCTCAGCTGCCCTGGGCCACTATATGAAAGCGTACCGGTCCGGATATTTGTGAACGCAACTCCTCAAATAGAGCGCCACTTATTTAGTAGATAATTTTGCAGACAAAGAGAAGGGGATAGGTGTGTATGGAGAGAAGTGCATTTGAATATTTTGCGCGCGTTTGTCTTTGACAAACTCAATGGGATCCATTGGACAAAAATAGATATCTGAAATCTTTTAATGTTTGTATCTTATTGGTTCCTTTATGTTTAGTTGTATGAAGATTTAGTCTGGTTTCATTGAACATGCCAATGAATACCTGAGGTTTTCGTTATCTGAATCTGGAATCAGCGTTTTTGAAAAGCCGTGAGCAAAAAACGCCGACGGTCCGCATGCACACATGGAACAAAAAAGTACAGCAACCGACAAGCGCTTTCCAACTTTCCTAGTAATCTAAAAATTCCCGTTCACAGCAATCTATCAAAGTAATCATCGAGATGAATCGATCTCTAACATCTTTTTAATGGTTCTTTGTTTCTCAATAAGATAACCAGAAACTCTAGAAAGATTACTAGGCAATTCATTGTCGGCTTTTGGCGTTCAATAAAGGGCTTGTCCTAGATATCAGTGCTCTTTTATTAGTCGGGACCTCAATTTCTCCGGAAGTGAAGTGACATTTTGCAGTTTATGAATGAATCACAAGGGTTGAACTTCACTTAATTTTTAACATGCTGCGCGTTTCCTTTGAGGAGATAGTAGCTGCGATAACGACTGATCGAAAAACGTTGTTAAAGTCTTATATGGTTTAGTGGAAGTTCTGTGGTTGATGCATTGGTGATGAAGCGTTTTACGTGAAATTCCAGAAAAAAAGAAAAAGAGAATTCGAAATAGAGAGGAATATAAGAAAAAGAATTGGAAGACGAAAAAGAAGAAGAAGAAGAAGAAGAAGAAGAAGAAGAAGAAGAAGAAGAAGAAGAAGAAGAAGAAGAAGAAGAAGAAGAAGGAGAGGAAGAAGAAGAAGATGATGATGACGCCATGAAGACGATGACGACGACGACGAAGACGAACTGAGACAGAGAAAAGGAGCAGGCAGGAGGATAGTAGAAGAAAAAGAAGAAAACGAAAAAGAAGAAGGAGAAGAAACGTTTTTTATGGGCTTCACTTTGTGCCACTAAAAATCACCCTTAAATGAAGTTAACATAGTGACGCGGACGTTTCTCGGAACAAACATCAGATCATGCTTCTCCGTTTTTATAAGGGCCATGTGGGTAGTCTAAGATAAGTTTTTCTATATTAAATTTACCTAACAACCTGTCGACTGACGAAGAACGGAACTTCAAGGAAATTAAATAAATAAAAAACAAATAATGAAAATAGCCCCCTACGGATGCTAGACAATTTACAAAGTCATCGAAAGTCAAGCATGTTTTCGTCTAATTGTCTCTTTTAGTTCGATGAGTGGCGGAACAAGGTTCATGATAATATGATGATACGCAGCTTTTGCATGCAATGTATTTAACAGACTATAAGCCTGTATTGCTTTATTTTCTATATTTAGTTTGGTAAAATTCTACTGCTGTTGACCGATCACCCGAAAAGATAACTTATCGCACTTTTTCCAAAAAAAGTGCCTATTTTTGGGCGTATGTACTATCTTAAGACGCGATTTACTTCGTCGACAGAGTAGAGTGATAGCCTTATATGCGCCTCCTGGTGCGGAGAGCATTAAGTTAAGTTAAGGTTGTCAAGAAGAAGAGAAGGAAAAAGGAGAAGTAGAAGACGGAAGACGAAAAAGGGAAGCAAGGGAGGGACAGGACAGGAGATCGAGAAGAAAACAATTAAAAAAGAATTGAGGAAAGGAAATGTGTGGGCAATGAAAAAAAAAATTGATCATGGTGGAAAGGGGAAAAAATATGAAGAAGAAGAAAAAGAAGAAGAAGAAGAGGAAGAAATTGAAGAAGAAGAGGAAGAAGAAGAAGAA
>NW_022259282.1:106854-120214 GCF_009602425.1 Actinia tenebrosa | reverse complement strand
GAAAGAAAGACTGAAAGAAAAAAAGAAAGAAAGAAAGAACGAACGAAAAACCGTTAGAACGAACGAAAGAACGAAAACAAACAAAGGGCTGAATCCTCAAACTCAACTCAAAAAGAAAAAAAAAGAATATCTGACGGAAATCCCGCGGGGTTAATTAATAGCCCAAAGTAGAAGAAACAAGACACGTTGAATAGAAAGAAAAAAAATCCGTGTCTACTTAAGAGATTGAATATTTTCATGTCATAAGAACGTAAGACGCCCGAGAGAAGTTCATATTTATAGTAATAAATCTTTCTAGAACAACATTAGCGACATCCAAGACTATGAGGGTAATTTACTAAACCTAGGCAACCAATGATGCCGACGTCACGGGGCTATGTTTCTATGGCGGTAATGGACAATTGAAAATAGTAAAACGCTATAAAAATAAAAGTCTAAAAATAAAATATATCTCTGATATCTCTGTTGCGCGGATTTGTTGCGAGTGACTAGTTTGCTTCGGGGCGTGGAAAATCCGGAATTTGGTGTCCGGAAGATACGGACGCGTGAGCATCGAATGTTCGGGATGTTTCTTAACTGAACATGTCTGGCAAATATATTTTTGGAAATGAAGTATTCAAAAAGCTTTCATTGTTATTGGTCAAAAAAAAAAAAAAAAATACGGAAACAAAATAAAAAAGAAGGAAAGAATTGAATGAAAGAATGTGTCGTTGTTTTTGAAAATCTATGGCGAATATCGCAACAAACCGTTTTTAATAATACTCAAGGGAACGCTGAATGTCCTTATGCACAACATAACACGCGAAATCAAAATTCCTCTCTGATGAGCGGGAGAAAAATATAGCAATAGCCATTCCATTAATGGCGTGTATACACAGTTAGAAATCGTAGCTGCCAAGATAATTGAAAGCACGCAAGAAAATTAGGATAGGAAGTCATAAAAAAAGAAAGTTACCGTTTCGTTTGACGGGGCGTTTTTTTGTGCTGATAGTTTTGATATATTTACTGATAAGATCGGTCCAATTTAGATTACGATGTTGTCTTATGAGATTTTAGTTATATATATTTTGTTTTGAATCTTAAATCACGAGTAAGGTTTAGTTTTCTTGACATTACGTGTAGTGTTAGTAAGGAAGGGCAGAAAGGCATGGAAAAATTACATGGGATTTTGAGTTAATAGAGATAAATATTTCCTCTCTATTTTGAGTTAATAGAGAGAAATATTCCTATGGAAAGATAAATTAGGTGTATTATGAAGGAAAGAAAGAGAAGATGGGCAGTGAAGCATGCAGAAATTACATGGGGTTTTGAGTTAATAGAGAGAATTATTCCTATGGAAAGATAAATTAGGTGTATTATGAAGGAAAGAAAGAGAGAATGGGCAGTGAAGCATGCAGAAATGACATGGGATTTTGAGTTAATAGAGAGAGACAAATTCCTATGGAAAGATAAATTAGGTGTATTATGAAGGAAAGAAGGAGAGAAGGAAGGATGGGCAGAGAGGAATTGAGAAATTACATGAGATTTTGAGTTAATAGAGACATATTCTTATGGAAAGATAAATTAGGTGCATTATAAAGGAAAAATGAGAGAAGCAAGGATGGGCAGTGAAGCATGGGGAAAATATGTGAATTTTGAGTTAATAGAGCGACACATATTCTTATGAAAAGATAAGTTAGGTGCATTATAAAGGAAATGAGAGAAGGAAAGAGGGGCAGAGAGGAATGGAGAAATTACTTGCGATTTTCAGTTAATAGAGACATATTCTGCTTATGGAAAGATAAATTAGGTGAAGGGAAGAATGAGAGAAGAGGGATATATGTGATGGGAAGAAAAAGAAAAAGAAAGAGAAAAGGAAAAGAGAATATGAAATGAATGTATGGATGAGAAAAAAGTAAAAAAAAAATTTGATTAATTAAAAAAGTAAAGAAAGACAGACCTGTAGAAGGAATAAAAATAAAAGAAGGACAAAAATGAAGGAAGGAAGGAAGGAATTAAACTTTGCTTTAAGTGATAAAATAAAGACAAACAGAGAGGAAAAAGAAACGGAAAAAAAAGGAAAAAAGAAAAAAAAGATGAATTCAGAAAATTAAAACCTAAATTAAATCTATTGGGAAGAAGGAAAATAAATGATAAATGATCAATTTATATCGACGTTTGCAAGAAAAGATTGAATTCTTGACCTAAAAATTTACAGCTGTACTAGCAGAAATTAAGATACTAATGTTGAGTGAATTTTCTTGAACAAATATTGACTTACTTCTTCAATGTCATACATCAATTACATCTACTTCTGTTCAAATCAAACTGAAATTGTCTGATATTAAGTAGAGTACAAGCATGTACATGTAAATGGATGTATATTATGTAATAAGAAGATATAACTAGCTAAAAACTAGTGTGAGCTGCGTTGGTGTTTCTAATGAAACAGTAACGATGAAAAGGTAAATTATACACCATGAAAAGATGATCTTTTCACGGTGTATAATTTACCTTTTCATCGTTACTGTATCTTATGTAATGTATGTAAGAGAAGAGAAGAGAAGAGAAGAGAAGAGAAGAGAAGAGAAGAAAAGAGAAGAGTAGAACAAATACAGTGTAAATGTCCCATACAGTCGGCAGGCATGCAGCCCACCTTTAACACTGGTTAAGAGGGTTTTACTGTCTTAACCAGAGCTAAAGTCTAGTGTAAATATAAACAGAGTTAAGTAGACATAAACACCAAAATGGTCTAAAAACAGCTTTGTACTGTATATATATATCTTAAAATGGTTGTTACTGTAGTTTGATACGAAGAAGCTATCAATTTGTTTTCCACTTTGGATAACACTTTAAGACAGTGTGAAATACTCAACTCCAGCCCACAAGTAAAGTATCAGAGGTACAGTATTTCTAGAAAAAACATGGTGGCATGAATGGCATGTCAAAGTTGTGCCCTGGAGATTGAAAAAACAATTCTTGATAAACATTTTTAGTATTAAATATGTATACCAGGCAATGCTAAAGGCTGAAACACTGGAAAGAAACATAGGAGTGAACAGATTTTGAATTATATATTTTATAATAACAAACACCTGTCGTAACTTCCAATGTATGATTAATTTTGGGGCTGTCTGGCCAAATGCTGACAGGGGAAAATTGACAAAAAATTTAAATTGGAGTTAGTATGCAATGAGTATGTGGAGTATTGATACTCCTTGGAAGCTGTTTGTGTTTGGGGACAAGCGGGAGCCTTCAATCCTACGAATATCATCATTACCATGCAACGACCATTGGGTTGGGGACACATGGCTAACTTCAGGGTCATAGCCACTGGTCTGGTTGCTTTCGGGCAAAAAAATATTTTAAAAAATGAAATAAAAAAATGTAAGAAAAAACGAAGAGCCTTGAAAACCTGACCAATCAGAAATTTGTGGCTACTGCACTGAACTTACAGATTGGATCAGAATTTAGCATGTTTGGTTAAATCGCAATGGAAGGAAAACTTGGGAACCCCGATAAAAACTCTTGATTCAATGGAGAGATGGAATAAGCTAGATTGACATGTGATGCAGTGTCCAGGCATCAAACCCAAGACCCCAGAGGTGAGGGAGGAGTGTATTACCGCTATGCTACCAGGAGCAGATCCAGGGGCGCACCCCTCCCTGGTTCCACTTAATTGTGCCCCTACTTCCAAGATAACCAATACTGTTTTTTCCCTTTAATTCTAAGGGTGCACCCCTCCATGGGTTAACTTTTTGCACAGCACCCCTCCCTGAACAAAATCCTGGATCGCCCCTGGCTACTCCTCATACTCTAAGCTATCAGCCAGTATAGGCTCTTCTAATTTTATACTAGACAATATTCAAACCTTGGTGTTCAAGCCAGAATTAGTGTAGAAGCTCCCCATTAATTCTGATCATCTTCTAACAAACCTTCATTCTCTTTCTTCAAGTGTTCATCAACTATCTGCTGTATTTTCTTAATTCTCTCAGTTAGTTTTGGATGCTGTTGCATCTTAATTTCATTTCCATCTTCGTCATAGTATGACAAACCTTGGTCGCCATGGAGAGCTCGTAGCACTTGATTCAATTGTAACCTCTTGCTTAAGTAATTGACCCCTCCCAAAGCTGCTTCCAAATCAGTTCTTGCCGACATTTCATCTGCTAAAAATTCCTCCTTATGTTGGATCTCCTTGGTAACACGTTTGTAACCAAGGTAACTAAGCCTGAGAATACACACCTTAAGGATTACGTCAACCAATACAGGCAAAGCTGCTAGTCTGGGGGTAACTGATGCTAACTTATAAGTAGCAAGTAACCATGATGGCGAAAGAACTGCATTTATTACTTTATACTCAGGGGATTGTAGATGAGCTATTTCATGTCCAATAGTAAAAGAAATATTCTCAGGAGTGGAGATTAGTGAATCTTTGATCTGAGATCCCATTTCAGATTCCCATTTTATTGTCCTTCCTTTGAAATTTATAGGAGAATTCATAACATCTTCAGGAGTTTTAAACTGATACCAACCAGGGATCCCTACAACAGCTCCAGTTGGTAACGATGTCGAACCAGCACTGAAGCCACTGAAGCCTTTATTCACGAACAGAGTGACTCTATCAGGGTTCTTTAGGTTCATTTTTTGCGCTCTTTCCTTGAACTGTTCTCGACAAGATTCAGAAACATTTTCTCCTTCTGAACCAAAAGCACTGAGACAAATGTTCACTGGCAAAGCATGTGGTACTGTGTGGTATAGAAAAAGCCCACCAGCTCCAATGCCTACAGATACACGAACAAAACGAACAGCGATTCTGCCAGCTAAATCAAAGGCCATGACACAAACTAAGCAAGAAGAAAAATCAGAAAAATTTTCCCTTCTGCAAGGAAGATGGCGGTTGATGTTCTACACGTGACACACTGGGGTTCCTGTGGACTTCTGCACCACAGGTAACCCGTCAAACTTCATCAAAAGGTCAAATGGCGGTAAGTTTGATTTTATAATTTTCCTCTGCAAAGTTAGGCTTTCAAAATTAGTCTCATATTCCGTTAAATTTCAATTTTTAAAAGAATTTATTTTCATTGTGTATAATATTTTAATGTAGAGACTAGCTACTCTATTTTAGTTGTCAATTTTAGCTGTATTTTAACTTCTGTTTCTGGTGTTGTTGTTGATATTTATAAAGGGGTGGTTTAATTCTCATTTTGTAAAGGAATATTTCATTGTGAAACCACCTAAAAGAGGACTTACAATTCTACAAAGCAATATCAAGTTTTTACTTACAGTATTTCTGTCATATAATTACCTTATTCATATGCAAATGAGTTGGATAGCAAACTTGACCTTGCCATCCTTATATAATATTCAATTTTTTATTTCAAAATCATTTCTCCTGTGTGACATGTCTAAAATCTGCGTGCTCTTTTCATTTTTGTGACACAACTCCTTGGTGTAAGTGGAGTAGGGTCACAATACGTCCCTCTTATTCTACGGTCCAAAGTTATAGACCTTTTTATTGATGTGGTAGCCATCTTGAATTTTGGGATGTTGAGGGGACAACAGAGACAATTTTGAAGCAAAGAATAACAGCTAGGGTTATGTTTTCAAACAGTTTGAGCTTTTGGTGTTTTTGGATTAACACAGTGCAAAACAGTTAAGTTTTTGGCTTTTGTTAATAAAAAAAACTCATGCTAGCCCATTGGACGTTTGACTTACCGAAGCCAATAACCAAGACCTCTATCTCTGGGCCACATTAAGCTGTTGATGTTGAACAAGAGAGGTGACTTTTTGTAAACAGCAATGGAGAGGAGGGGGTTAAAATTCTTCTATGGGTTACCTTGTAGGTGAATCCCGATTATGTATTCCCCCCTCCCACCATACTTAGAGTAGCTTGGCTCAAACTAGTAGTCAGTATTTCTCCCAACACCCAAGCTTAATGCTTGAGTTGAGTATTTTTCTTTTCAACGGCAGTTACACAGAAGAACCCTAGGACACAACACAAACTTTTTTTGTGTGAAAAGATTTGCAAGACCAGTGAGAAGGTGAAATAGACCATTTTCTCAAGGTTGTGTTTCGTCATTTTCTCAAATTTAAGAAATTTGTTGGGCCTAATACTAGAACACAAGCTTTATAATGAGAATTATCATATGTTTCTATAAGATTTTTCAGAAAAAGAATCCATTAAATTATTATTCCCCTATTTAAATATAAAACTGGCTTCTCAATTTTACTGAATTTGCATTTTTCAGGCACTTTGTGGCCAGTCAAGATTGGATGCGCACACAACCTTGAGAAAACAGTCTATTAGTGCACATATGTAAAAGAGGTGAGTCAATGATTGAGCTTACAAAGGTAAGAAAAGTTTTAAATTTTTAAGTTCAAAAAAAGATACAACTGAGTAAAATTCCTTTGCACATATATGTATATGTAAATTACATTGTAATATATAAGTTAAATATCTAACTCCAATGACAATGTAGTTTAAAAACTAAAAAAGGTTTTAAAATCAAAAATGTTGCACTTTTAAGACTGGCTTCCATCCTGCACTCCAGCCAATTTTTTGTGCACAACTTCCTCTAACAATCTTAATCGTTCTGTCAGCTTTGGATGTGTATAATTCTTGAGTATTTCACCTTTTTCGGAAAACATCAGTTTTCCTTCTTCTCCATATAAAACCCTTAGTACAGAGTTAAGATGCAACCTTTTAAGAGTAAAATCTACTCCTCCCAGAGCCATGCTCAGATCTAACTCGGCAGCATTCTTATCTGCAGCAAATTCTTGTCGTAATTTAATTTGTCGGGTAGTTATAGAATATACGAGGTAGCTCAAACAACAGACTATGATTCTGGCACTGAAGTTTACAATTCCAGGGGTCTTGGGAAGAAATCTTTGATTTTCAAAGGTGATTTTATAAGTTGCATATAACCAAGCCGGGGCAATGGGAACATCATACAATAAATCTGATCCCTGAATGTGGCTTAATTCATGTCCAATCAGAAAAGCAACATTATCATCACTGGCGATCAAAGAACTTGCGAGCTTTCCACCAAGTTTACTTTTCCAGTTCACAGCCCGGTTCTTAAACGTTAGTCCCGAGGCAATAACATCAGCTTCTTTTTCAAAGAGAAAAAACTTTGGAAGCCCGATTACAGCGCCTGCAGGAAGCCATACAGCTCCAGCTGATATAGGCGAATACCCATTACATATAAATAGCTTTATCTTGTCTTCTTCGTCCTCTTTTCCTAATCGTTTGAGCACCTTTTTAAGCTGTACTTGACAACGCTCTGGGACAGGAACAGCTGAGGGAGGAAGCTCAGAACTTGATTGCGATTTCCACTCCGTTACATTTCGACAAAATCGTTCTGGAAGAACATGAGGCGCAGCTTTAATAACAAACGTAGCTCCTGTAGCTATTCCTACCGTTATTTTAAGCAGTTTCTGCCTAATTGATGCCATAAAAAGAAAGAAAAATTATACGCTTCTTCAAACTTTTCAGATTCTACTTCCAGAAGGTAGTTAAAGCCAGGCGTTCCTAAATCTATCGAGAGGGACTAAAAACTAGCCCCCAGTCTTTTTTGTTTCGGGAATTTTTGAAAAAGTAAATGGATAAATGGAAATTGAAAAAAAATCTAAAAAAAGATAAAGGTTTTTTTAAAGGTCTTGATTTTTCTCAACATATCAATATGAAGCATAAAACTTAATGTTCAGCGAAATTTTATATTCACTTTTGTGTTATCTGGATCTGTTGACTGTGCGATCTGGTAAAACAACTGTATGCCTAGCCGTCGCCAAATCGCATATAAGTTGTAAAAAAATATTTATAAAACGATTTATATCGAAAAATTACTGCACTTTCCATCATCGAAAGCGAGTAATATTGATTTTACAAGCGTCTAAATGAACCAGACATTAAAGGGCCAGAATTTATTTATTTTCGTTGGGGCAGAGGTCATCGTTGATCACGCTTCTTCATCAAAGCTTTAAAACAATAGCTTCAAAATGTAAAACTAATGTTTATGTGCTCTGAATGCTTGGATTTTGTTATGAGAATTTAAGCGTGAGATGTAAAGATAGGGGTTGTACTTGTATCTTGAGCTGTGCAGCTTTCGATAAACAAGGAAAGAGACCGTATTTTGTCCACGTGTTTGAGAGCAAGTGGCGCTATTTTTTTGTCTTGGGTACTCATACAAAATGCTTCACCTATACTATGGTAGCCCAGCTATTGAGGCTTTAGGTGGTGGACGCGGTTTTTCTCCATTAGCGCAACGAGGCAGAACAGCATCTCATGGACAACATTTGAATTTATTCCCAAACCTTGTATTCAAGAGCAGCAAGAAGACAAAAAAGTTTGCTGAAATCCGAGGAAGCTCGTTGGATCTCCCTTTAAGTGAGGACAATAGTTTGGTACGTATTAACGTAAGTGGTAAAATCTTCGACTTTTCTCGAGCAATTTTGGAGAAATACCCTGACAGCCTGCTCGCTAAACGTAGTCGCGCAGGAACGTACTATGATTTTGATCGAAAGGACTACTTTTTCGACCGCAGTCGCATCGCCTTCGACAGCATTTATCACTTTTATCAGACCCAAGGACAAGTTGTATTCCCTAAGGACTTTCCTGAACAACTCGTCATGGACGAGTTTCATTTCTTCGGTTTGTATGACTACATGGATCCTAACGAAAAACAACAGTTTGTGCAACCAAGCGACATAATAAAAGAAGAAATTGTACCAAAGTACGACTGGCAGCGAAAGATGTGGCAGCTTATAGACCACCCAGAAACGAACCTAGCCTCTAAAATCATCAGCATTATCTCTCTTCTCGTCATAGCTTTGTCAATTGTTATCCTCTGCGTAGAAACGTTGCCCTCTGTGCGGAGTCGACGTAAGAGAGAAGGCACCGGATTTTACAGATCAGAAATTTTCGTTCTCGAAAGCTTTTGCATCATATACTTTACGATTGAGATTATCTTACGATTTATTGCTTCACCAATCAAATCAAAATTTTGGTTAAAAGTCCTGAACATCATCGACCTTCTAGCTATTCTACCTTATTATATTATCCTTGGGTTGGAGAACGACTACAGCAATAAGAGCATCGTAGCTCTAAGAGTCTTCCGACTTGCCCGAGCTTTTCGGATCTTAAAAGTGTCTAGATATGTATCTGGTATGAAAGTACTTGGTCAGACTCTACGGGAGGCCTTGAGCGACCTTTGGATGATAGCCTTCTTGACAGTGATAGGGACTCTGCTTTTCGCTAGTTGTGTGTTTTACTTTGAACAAATCTGGGATCCGGGTACGAAGTTTGAAAGCATCCCTTTATCATTCTGGTGGTCAATTGTGACTATATCGACTGTTGGCTACGGAGATATGGCACCGAAGACTTTAGGTAAGTAAGAAAAACCATATAATACTAAAACATCTGAGATAACCAGCTCTCTGCGACGTTAGACTAGAGGATGCCAATCTTCATTGCGTCTCTGTTCGACAGAATATCTTTTCCTGACCGGTTTTTCCCTGTGAGTGAAAGAGTCGGGAATAATCAAGGTCAGAATTGCTGTACTGGAAAGAGAAAAGAGGTTCATTGATGGTGCTGAAAAGATATTATGGTGAAGAGGGCGGACATATTAGGTCAACATATAGGCTATAGTTTTAATAGGAAGAGAAAGAAAGGACTGTGAAAGAAAGGGAAGAATCTAGTAAGGTTGGAATTTATATTGTCCAGATTTACCCTTAAAAACAAACAACCATCAAACATGAAACTAGTACTGTTAGAATGCGTCGGCGTGGAAAAGAAGTATGAAAAGGATAATTGACTTTTAAAAACGGCAGCGAAAAAAAAAAAAAGCAAAAAAAAAAAAAACACACACGTCTTTATTGACGTTTCAAACCGTGACGTCTTCGTCTTGAGTAACAGTTGAGAATAATTGTACTTAATAAGCGTTGGTCGAGATATTTTGAAATTGCTGTCAGGAGTAATGTTTATGATTTATAATCAAAAAGTGTTTGACGACAAGTTATCGACCAACTGACATGCATGAAAATTATCATGAGTCTGGTAACGGCGTACCCTGTCCAATAAAGTTGTTATGTCGTCATAAACTCTGTGATTAAATCGTTTAAAACGAAATGCTAGCTTAGTAATGTTCGGTTTATGATGTTTTCAATTTTATACTTTATACCAGTCTTGTCGTGCAAATTTCAAAAGTCCGGCCTTATAAGAGAGTTCAGAATCACGCAAAATAATTAATTTCGAGGATTCGGGAAAAAAAAACAAAAAACGCGCAGATTAGGTAGTTTTTTTATATCTAACTGAATTTACGTTTTCCCAAAAAGAAGGCTTTTAAGCGAATATTCTTTAAAAAAAAAACTAGTCTTTTTTAAAAACCTTTTCTTGATAATTTTTCAATCGAGACATTGAAGGACTTGCTTATCTTCATATCTATACACACCCTCTGGTGATTTTTACACTCCCCCACGCACTAACAACAACACAATTGCAGTTTAGGGACTAGTTTAAAAACGTCCGTTTAAAAACCGTTTTCAGTTTTTACTGTACAAAATAACCTAGAGTACAAATATCGCAAATATAGCATGATATTTGTACTTGCTCCAGGCTTTCCCCTGTGTTATTCATGTCTACGTACTCTAACTTGCATAGTTCTATTTACTGTATGTGGCTTCAAAGAGGTGGTGTCTTTTATAATGATTAGTTATTTTAGTTCGTCACTGCACAGTGAGATGAGGCCTGAAACCTCAGGTTATTAAAACCTTCGTTTTCCCCCCTTGATCGATAAAAATTGGCGTGACTCATGATGAACCACTGCACAGTGAGATGAAATTATTAATGTAATTAGTATCCTTTGTCGCAAGTATTTTTCATTAAATCCCTAACCTGATGGATCGATGACAATTGGCGTAGTTCATAATGGACCAATGCGCAGTGGGATGAAATTATTGATGTAATAAGTGTCCTTTGTCGCAAGTATTTTTCATTAAATCCCTAACCTGATGGATCGATGACAATTGGCGTAGTTCATAATGGACCAATGCGCAGTGGGATGAAATTATTGATGTAATAAGTGTCCTTTGTCGCAAGTATTTTTCATTAAATCTTAACCTGATGGACCGAAGAGATGATTCTACTTTAATGTCAGTGCAGTTTTGTGAGTGCGCCCTGATACCAAAGTAATATTGCCTTCCCCGTAGCTCAATCCGAGGTGATCTCCGCACAGGCTTCTCTCAGCTTCTCTCTAACCCGTATAGCTTTAGATGCCCTTGAACTAAACGAAGCATTAGGCGGCAAAATGAGCACCATAAGCATCTTTTTATAGCAGTTCAATTTCACTTTAACTCGATGAATACAGTAGTACCTCTATTAAGCGGACACCTTCGGGACCCTGTCTGGTGTCCCCTTAATTAAAGAGGGTTTTTTACAGCAAACAACTGAATTGTCCTTTCAATGAAGGATACCTGCAAGAGAAGATGAACATTCATATTCTCTTGGTACCCGCTTAGCAAGAGGTCCGCTTATTAGAAGTACTAGTATCACAAGTAATACATTTTTCTTTCCCCAGCTGGCAAACTTGTCGGTTCTACTTGCGCCATGTCAGGAGTTCTTCTCATTGCGCCATTGCTTCCAATCATCTACGAACGATGGCAGCGTTACTACCAGCTTGACCAAGACGGAAAACGCATCAGAGCAGGACATAAACTCTTGCGTGACCTGCAAAAAAAGCGATGTCCACCAACTACTCTCGAAGACGCCGTAGAATCAAAAAAGGACAACTCCGAAAAGCAAAAGAAGCGAGAAAGGAAAGCATCTGAAACGAAAGAGAGAAAGATATCTGAGACGAAAGAAAGATCTAAAAAGCCATCGGTTTCTTCCAAGAGTGAAAAAGATGGAGAAGCTGAAACGGAAGAACGATCTGATGATGATCCAGTATGGAAACACATTAAAAGGGCAAGTATAAAACGGAGAGAGAGCAGTCAGAATTTGTTGCGTAGTACAAGTGTTGACAACCAAAACCCTTCAAGCAGGGGATCGTTAACAAGGAAAAAACAGGTTGATGGAAAATCCAGGAAAGGCAAGGACATTGTAGCAAACCATAGTCAAAGCACCGCGATTAAACGTGAACACGAAAAGATCCCCGAAAACAAGAAAGATACCGAGGAACTTCAAAATACTTCAGACAAACCTCGAGGGGACCCAGTATTTCATATTTGTCCCAGTGAAGACGACGTTGAGCGAGAAAAACGATGGGATGAACCAGGTCCAAGTAATGTCAAGTATTAAACTTGAAAGTGGTGGCAAGATTTACGCAGCAGTTTGTCGGCTATTGGAGCAAGAAATTTTGCGCCTGCGATGCTATGTTCAGTTGGCATACTCGCCATTTCTTGTCCCGTCGTCGTGTTTGTGAGAGCTACGTCATTTGACGAACCTAACAAATATTACACATTTTTGAGTTTCATCAATTGTTTAATTCGTAATTCGAAAACAGTGAAGGTGAAAATTCAATCTAAGAAAATGATTTTTATTTATTTATTTATTTATTCATTTCATGTCATTTCATTTCCTCTCATTTCATCTCACCTAATTTCCTCTTATTTTATTTTATTTTGTATTTATTTATTTTAAAAACAACAACTGGCATGGACATGTATAACTGGATTAACCGCACCAGGATGCCCTGAAAAGTACAAAGTAGATTCACATTAACGAAAACCGATTGAAGTAATCAAGTGGCGATGTAATGGAGCTGACGATGGGGAGTCTTTAACTCAATATCATATCCAAATAACATTGAAACTTTGAAGTTGCGAAAGGTTTTTCTATCCGAGACTATGGACAATTCAATTACACGAAAGTATTTTATCTAAAATGAGAAATAAGAAACGAAAGTCATGAAAAATAGAAATAAAAAAATAAATTAACTTTGTTTATAGAGGATAACACAGTAGTTTTTCTGATAAATTTGTTGTCCTCTTTTAACGTCTCTAATTAATTAGGGACGGAACCCCTTAACGTGGTTATCCGTGGTCATCTATTCATGTATGAAAATTTTTTTAAGATTCCTCCTACCTCAGAGCGACGTCTGTAAAAACGTTGTTGGATAGTTTTTCATATATATTCATTGAAGGCGATTAGTTTGTATGCTTTAGAAACAAGATATTTTTTATCTAAGGACTGTTAAAGCGAATTGTGATTCGATTTGATGTAGAAAAATTAAATGAGCTTTTTCTGTAATTATATCTTGTAGTATGTGAGGGTTTTGCTAAATGAAAATAATAAAAAACAATATTCAATTTTGGGAATTGTCATAAAATATTATGGATGGATGGATAGATGGATGGATTGATGAATGGATGGATGAATGGATGGATG
>NW_022259282.1:95653-106724 GCF_009602425.1 Actinia tenebrosa | reverse complement strand
GGATGGATGGATGGATGATTGAAAGGACGAATAAATACCAACAACTAAACAAAAAGCAGTAAACAAAATTTAAAAAATAAACATCACAAGAGACGAAGCACCTCCAAACTAATTATTTGCTTACTACCTTACACGGGCCCCAACGACCAGCCCAAGCAGTAATCATTCTCGCTTCTTTCATTCAAAATTAATAATCTTTGCGAAAATTCCAAATTCTGAATATCAAAAACTTCATATATTCCTCATAATGGGACGATAAATTTACGATCTTAATTGAATGGATGCCATTAACCAACACATGGCTTCCAATTAAGTTTTGAGTGCGTGACGTCATCTCCATATTTTCGTTGATAACCGTTCACAGGATATCTCTCTGACATTTTAAACATTCGCATATCAAAGTTCAGATGCTCATTAGCCGAATTTCCAGAGATGAACAACACCACAAGCCCTCCTCAAACGTTTCCCAACCTTTCGGAGATAACTTTCACTGTATTCATGATTCTCATATCACTGATCGGTGCCGTGGGGAATACATTTGTCATTGTCGCTGTCTTGGTAAACAAAAAGCTCCGAAGTACTACGAATATTCTGATTTTGAATTTGTCCGTCGCTGACTTTTTCGTGTGCTTCGTGGCTATCCCGCTTCGAGTTCTGGCGGGAATTGTTCGTGGATTATTATCGTTTATTGAATGTCCTTTCATCTTGTCATTGACGATTTTCTTCGATGGTGCGTCGCGAGTCAACACACTCTTGATTGCACTGGATCGTTTTGGTGCTATCAAGTGGCCTTTTCTTTATATATCTGTGGTGACAAAACGCGCTCTTTCTTGGGTGGTTTTTCTTTGCTGGACGATTATGCTCAACATTGGACTTCTGCCTTTATTTGGTGTCGGTTTGAAGACAAAACCTTCCACGAGTACAATGTGTTTTTTCTTTAATAACCTGTCTACCGAATTCATCTGTTTGTTTGTCTTCGCATTTTGCATTTTCCCACTCATGCTAATCATCCCAATCAACTGCTTCCTCTTCAGAACCAGTTTTAAGCAGATGAAAAAGATTCACGAGCAAAAACTAAGTTTGGGAATAATAAATCCTGCTTGCACAGCTGTCAAGGAAAATTCAAATGGCAACATAGAAAAAGAAAACCAAAAGATCACGTCAAACAGTAAAGCCTCAACTAGTTTAAGAGTGTTAGTTAAGCAAAGTAGAGTAGCGAAAATGGTGACTATTTTGATAGCAAGCTTTATAATTCTAGTTACACCTATTAGCATGATCGATCTGATTCAAACATTTTATCCTGAAGTTGATATTCCTCCGTATGTCTCAAAAATTGCAGTCGGAATGATCTACTTAAATTCAGCGATTAATGTCTTCATATATGCGGGATACAACCTAGAGTTTAGAAAGACGTTTTATTTCATGTTTAGACGAACAAGAGAGCAGTTCTCTAGCGAAGTCGGGCCTTCATCTGTTTCGGGTGTCAGATTTACAAAAACTGGGTCCAAAGATGGTGAAAAAAACAATGTCCAACTGTTGTCGTTCAAAACTATACCAAATCTCTGATCACTTATGTAAATAAATATTTATTCTATAAATTAGGAATTTTTGAAAAGTGAAAGATACAATCTTTTAACATCTATAAAAAAATTCCTCGCAAATATATATAAGTAAAATGAAGATGGTTATGTAGTTATGCTAATAAATTAGTAAAACTCTAAATTTGCAAATGAAAGTTAAGTTATAATTTCATTTTTAACTAAACTTTGTCGAATAAAACATTTGAATTTACTTAGGAACAAAATATTTAAAACAATATATGTTATATGAACACAAACTCCTACAATGTTTTAATTTGTTAATCAACCTGGTGTTAATTTTATTGAATTTTTAAGTGACCAAAAAAATTTATATCAAAGCGCACTTGACTCTTTATGCTTGCCATGGACAGCGAGTTTATTTTCCAAACGGTTTTCATTGGAGAAATAATATTCCCCGTCTATTTGTTCAACACTATTTCCAGAAGCATCCGTTTAAGTCCTTATCCATCCAATCAGGTGCAGTGCCTTATCTATAATTTTCTAATAACTATCACCTCCAGAGGCGTCACATATTAATATAAATGCGTATTAAAAAGAGTTTGTTTTTACAAACTAAAACCAGCGAGAAATGACAGGTGCGGTGGAATAGACCTTTCCCGAACAATGAACTCATTAATCCAACCTCGTCTCCCGGAGACTTCGCCTCTTAGTCAGAACGAATTAGCCAATCAGTGAACATTTTAATCCTTACTCAGTCAATATTCCACAATTCCAGGTTTTGGGCTCAATAAACAACATAGATAGATAGATAGATTCCTCTATTTATACACGGACGTACGTCTTATCAGTAAAAGAACATGAATATAAAATTACACAAAATTAAATACGATAAGTGATAGAGTGCAAACAATATAACCGTAAAACTTTAGTAATACTAAATAGCACAATTTCAAGCAAATTCCATTGTTTTCTAATTGTTTAATTAGCACTATTTTGTACTATTTAGTAATTAGTGTTTCACGGATTAATTGCTTGCACTCTAAAAACAAAATTTGAATAACTGCTTTGACATTAGTGTCGTGTGAAATACTCAAAAATACAGAAAATAGAAGTCATCTGTGGAAAGATTCATCTAATATCTTTTAGAAATGGCATGGCATATTTCTTTGTATTTGGTGGGAAATATTTTGGTTTGACAGAGAGCTAGATAATAAAAAATACTTGGACATTTTCGATACGACTAACAATGCATTGCGCGCCTAGATTCCAAATCACCTGTACTTGGAGTCATTGGTCTTTTAAGCCAATAGGCCCTTTGCAGCTCAGTAATCACGTGCTGATTAATTCACTGAGAGCAAATGAATGAACATCTTGATTCCCATGGGTGAAATATACTGGTGAGCAAACAAAATTTCTACAAACTGTTTCGAGTGATCGTAATGAAATTGCATTTCGTGAAACACTGGATACACATCGTTTCATTCAGTTCTTTACAAGAAGCTAAAAAGAATCACCAATTTAAAATAAGATAAAAAATTTTGCTCACCAGTATAGACACGTGACCGTCCACTGCAAAGGGCCTATTTCACCCAACTTGCTAATTTTATTAAAACACTTAACTTATACTCTATTAGATACTTAATTTTCTGAGCAGAAACAGTGGCGATAGAAGTCATAGAGTTTGCTCCTCGAGAACTCGTTCGGTTCATTTAATAATATTGAGTGTTTTCCATATTTATGGGCTGCACTCGATTCCAATCAATCTTAATATCTCCATTCAATCCACCTATACACCACAGGGAACCCCTATTGAAAGAAAATCGAGAAAAATTGAATCTAATGTTCTTTACTTGAGCTCAAAGTGGCCTCCATAAAGGCCCAATAAATTTCCACTCACAACTAAAAGAATAAACTGAAAATTACGAAAATAATATAAATATGGAAAATGCAAGAGAGAAACCCACGAAGAATTAATTTTATAACGGCATCAAAGTAAATGGTTTGAACCCAGGCTCACAACTTACAACAAAATACTACATTTTAACCAATCAGCGCGCAAGTATAATGCTCAATCAATAGAATTGGACCAACGCGAGACTGGACTACTAATGACGTCATCGCTTCTACCCTTATAATTTCTGATTTGCTTAATAGATGTTAACATAACCTTATTTTGTGAACCATCTTTGACGAGGCAATAACAGCACACGAGATTACTAATCAGCCAATGAAATTGCTCGGATGCGCCACCATCACGGTCATGACGACAGGGCAGAAAAACGGGTTCTAAGCTTTATACTTTATAAACAGGCTCTTTTGGGGCTGATTAACAAAATACCAAAATTTGGGGAAATTTAAGGAATGCGTAGTTGAGATATAACTCCCTGAACGTTGGGAGAGATTATATTTTGATCAGCACAAAAACTAACATTTTCGCTCTGAATACCTCGAAGTAGAATTGCTCGAGGTTAGCAGAATTTTGTGAAAAGTTTAAAGCACAAGAGACACGAATGAAACACTAAACGATTTTTAGCATGAATGATAGATAAAGAAAAAAATTGCGAAAGTAGCAGCCTTGTCGTTTTTGTGCTCTGTCGGTCATTGCACGACACATGATTAATACTTAATAAAATACCCTAAGGCCCCGTCCACACGTACCCTGAAATTTTTGTATCCGCAACTTTTTTTTTGCGAATACGGGTTGCGCCTACACGTGTCCGCAAATTTTTGTGTCCGTATCCGCAAATTTTACGAAAACGGATACGTGTGGACGGTGAAAACGATTCGAATACGCTGCGTGTGGACGCAAACATTTTCGTATCCGCAAAAAATAATTTGCGGATACAAAAATTTCCGGATACGCGTGGACGGGGCCTAAGTTAAAAAAGTCAGTAATTGTAAAAGTATGCTTAAAACTTTTTTTTTTTTTTTGAATCAGCTTTTCATGATTAGAACTTAGTATCATTTATATTTTATTAATTTTATACCTATTACTTTTATTTTTTCACTTAATGATATTTTTTTAAAATTTCTATTTTAATAGTAAGGAAATATTACCTTGTAAATAGATATTAATATTGTATTTTGTAATGCGCACTCGATCATATATTGGCATGTTAGACTGCGCAATATTAAGTTAATAAATATTATTATTCATTATTTTAAATCAATAATAGGTTAATAATATCTTGAGGGATCTTGAGACACGTGGTTGCACCTCAGAATTATATAACTCATCAATTATTTCATGACCCCCATTTTTTAGGCTAACTACAATCTCAAAGCCAGTTCTCATCCACCTACCCCATTTCATTAAAAACTGAATGGTCCATGACTGTGTTAAAAATAACTTGTCAACCTTTCCCCTCCTACTCCGACATAGTGAAACATTTCAATAGATACATTCTCATATCAGTGCAAACAAACCAGGCCATAAAAAACTCACCGGCGACACTAAACAAACACGTTTGCGCATGCGTGCATTTTAGCACGTTTTCTAAGAATTTTGAAGAGTTTGAGCATACGAAACATTTCACGAGTATACTTTTGACAGACCAAGATACTATATTAACAAACACAATATGAAAGAATTAGCCTTAAGTTTTGAGCATAGACACTAAGTTTTGGCATTTTGTGAAGTCCAACTTATCAGGCATGTTTGAAAGTCAAATTTACATATGTTTTAACTAATTTGCATACGGATTCAGAGCATGCGCAGACGTTTTTCACTAGTGTCCCCGGCGGCCAACCAGTCACTTGAAGAAAAAAATGTAAACACCAAGAAGTGCATGATTGTCCTTAGGTAAATATCGAGTTTTTAGTTCTACTTTATAAATTATGTCTTGTAATAAAAAATAAGACTTTCTTTTCATAGCTCTCAAACACGGGGTTAACCAAAGACTTCTTCCCAAGTGAGATCAAGTTAATCACTTAAACTTAAAAAACTCAAAGGCCCATTACTAAACTTATATTTATATCGTAAACGAGTTTTTGAATCTGTGTTGCTTTTATTCTAAGAATGGGAAAGAATGAAACTTTTTCTTTCAATTTTTTGAAGAAAAAATAGTTTTTCTGTTTGATTAGCTGATCTTTTATTTGTCATTTTTGTCACAGTACGTTTGACTTGAAATGACACCAGTGATGATTAAAAGCCGTGTAACCAATTTACCTGGCTCTTTTCTAGAAGGTATATCTATCTAATTTCCATGCATATTATGATCCAAGTTTTCTTAAAATCTGTAATACTTTATGTAATGAAAATAAACAAAACTAAAAAACACTGGCAACCATTTAAAAAATGTAAGCATCAACAAGTGACAAAGTAAACATCAACTAACAAAATGTCAAATTCGTCAGGTTTATTCACAACTTTCCACTATTCATCCTTTCTGCCTTCGAGTAAACTTTTGCGCTTCATTTACACTTGGAGTAAGAGCGACATTTACATTTTAGATGAACATTTCTTTAAAATTTGACATCAGTTTTTTTATGTGTATATTGGAATATATTATCAAATGGTAAATTAAAGCACTCGGTGACTACCTGTCAAGTAAGCTTGTTCATTTATTTAACTTCGCTTGTACAAGGGTATTACATTAGAGAGTTCTCACCAAAAGTGTCGAACGATATTTCTGAGCTTTTGGTTTAATTTTTTTGAGTAGAAATGTCTAGCAACAACTCTTCTTTGTTCATCAATGCATTTCAACGGGAAAACAATACTCATGTTCATCTCCAAGGCTTTGAAATTCGTATTTTGACAAGGTGTTTCTTCTTCGTTACAATGATAATCGCTGTTACTGGAAATGTTTTGGTAATTACAGCCATTGCCACGAGCACAAAGCTGCAGTCTTATAAGAACAACTGGCTTTTGTGCAATCTAGCTGTAGCCGATTTGCTTCAAGGAGCAATTGCTGTACCTCTGAGAATAGTGGAAACGTTTCCAAGTTTTGCTAACTACATCAGCTGTCGCGTTGCAATCCCTTTGAGTATCTTATTCGGTGGGACATCCAACATTACTATCCTTTTCATCAGCGTCGAACGATTCCTAGCTATTTATTACCCATTTTTTCACATTGATTTTTTCACGAGTAAAGTAGCTAAGAGTCTTATTGGTTTTTCGTGGTTCACAGTTGGTTTCTTCTCGTTGATATCAGCGACACATCTTACTTGGAATGAGAAGAACCCTTCCCAACACATGAGATTTTGTAGGTTCCCTGTTTATCTGAGGAAAGAATACATCTGGAGTCTATATTCTTATGTTCATATTATCCCAATATCTTTGGTTGTAGTTCTCTATGGCTTCATCCTGAAGGCAAGCTGCCAACAAGCTCATCGAATTCACCAACAGAACGTTGCCGTCTGTATAAACCGTTTCTCAAGAAGCGGGAAACTCACTCTCAATGCAAAATCTAGCTCCAACCTCTCTCTGTACTTGAAGAAGTTTAAAGGCATCAAGGTAGTGTCTGTGGTTGTGGGTCTTTTCATTGTTTTAGTCTTACCTATCGTTGTCATAGATGTGATAGATGTTGTACAAGGGACGAGGCCTTCTCCAGACGTTGTACAACTAGCAGTGTGCATGATATATGCCAATAACTGTGTGAATGTTTTTGTTTATGCTGGATTCAACCAGGAGTACAGACAGAACTTTAAGAGGATTCTTAGACGAATATTTTGTTGGTCAAGGAGATGTTGACATAATATTATCTAAAAGTACAAATATCACATTCGACCGACTAGTTAACCGATCGACCAGCTGCACAAGCCACCAAGAAACCAACCGGACGTACAACCAATAATTTAAATAAGAGAATTCGCAAAAGATCTTTTTCAAGGCGTCTTTGACTCTATAGTCATTTTTGGCATTTCAAATGATTTAAAGATGCATATTTGGCCACACAAGCCATGCACCAAGAAACCAACCAGACAACGAAAATTAAGTCTAAAGAGAATTTGCGAAATACCTTTTTGAAGGCGTCCTTGACTCAATAGTCAGCTTTCATTTCAAATTGAGTTAAAAATGAATGTGATCTAGAATACTGGATTTTTTGATCGACCTGTCAACTGACCGACTAAGCTGACAAGAAACCAATCGTATGATCTAAACGTACCAGCAAATCATGTAATCTACCGACCAATCAACTCCTAAATAACAGACCAGTGGTCGCTAGAAACTGGTTGCCCCTCTGTATGTCCGACCAAGGCAAACCGACTGATAAACCAAGTAACTAAATGATCAAAGAATACTTTAAAAATGTAAAAGTAGAGTACAAATATGTGCCAGGAAACTGTGTGAAATAAATAATAAAAGAAGGACGCCCTTTACTAAAGATGAGATAAACATCGTTGTCATATTGACATCTTTTTTTGACACTTAAACTTTATCAAAGAATCAAATCGTCGAATGTGACAGTTGATTGCTCTTCGCTTTGACCACGAGAATTTTTTTTATAGTTCTTGGTTTGTTCTCGACAAAATGACGCCATTTTAATTTTTCTTACTAGATAAACCTAAGCCTCTAAAGACCGACTATACCCCCATGTAGATTATCACTGAGTGACTGGGATTTAAAATCTGGAAATCCCGGAGAAGAACCCTTGTGTAAAGGAGAGAGCGATAGAGAATAACAAACTGTAATTGAACAAGCGCAATGTCCAAAACGCATTTATATGGCCGAACAGAAACTGCTTTTTGACACGATCGCCCCATAGTAAAGCATGCACCCCTTTTGTTAAGTTAGGTTTAGGATTGTTTGGAAGACCAATTTATTTATTTTTTGATCCAGTTATGAAACTCAGGAGCGTAAATCCAACCCAGACCATACAGACCCCCCCCAAAATCCACATATCAATGATAAAGATCATCAGTATGCCTAGCCCCGTGTTCTTTACTTGCATACGCTTGTGTTACCATGGTTATCAGCATGTGTCTGACACTTCTCCATCTGTCGATTTTAGCTGTGTTTTTATCAACAACTTTCAAAAGCGTAGGACGTTTCAATCAAGCAATATAAACTGAAGAGTTGGTTCGCTTCAATAAGACTCACCAGCTATAAATTTTTTATGTACTCATTAGAATATGAATCGTTGTTGTTTTACAAGGAAAATAAGAATCAATAAAAAAGGGACCGGTGCAGATGCCTAAAGTAGTTTATATTTATAAAAATAAGAGAGTTCACATAAATACTTTATATATCATGAATTTCATACAAATACATACCAAGTTTTATTATCATTAACTCGAGTTATTTTTCTCGGATTAAATTAGGGCATAACATTTTTATAACTGAATGGTTAATTCTTACTGAAAACCAGAAAATGTTTTCGTTATTATTCGTTGATTTTTTACAGCCTCAAAAAAGGAATTTCTATGGCTTCAGTCTTTCACTGATTTCTATATTTTTGAAGTGCATGTGACGTCACAGCCGCCATCTTGGATAACTTTAGCTGAGATTCCATCTTGGCTTTCTTTCTTCTGATTCGTCGACCAGCATGGCGGCCATTGTTTTGTTTTTTTTTTAATTTTTTATATTCTAATGAAAAAAGATTCACGCCAAGAATTCAAAGAAACCCCTTTGTTTAAGTCAATGATTATCAACTATTATATTCGGGGCAAATGTAACGATTAGTTCTCTTCAATTATTAATATTTGTATGAATTGCGCATGCGCTCTTCGTGGTATTGGCCGCTAAAAACACAATTATTCTATTTGTTTTATGAAGTTTGTTATTTATTTATGAATTTAATGAATTTTTCGAGATTCTTTTTCGGCTTTAACTTTGTTCAAACACAGCAGGCTTTTGAGGTGGAACAGTTTCGACAAGGCTTGTTCAGGACTGCACGAGATTTAGATTATATAACAATCTCGTCTCAATGAATCCTAGAGCGATCAGTCAATCTAGTAAGGACATTTTCGTGCCAAAATCAGGTTTGTAAAGAATATTTACTTTAGGGATTTTAGGGATTGTTGTGTTTTTACGAGCAATGCTAAGTGGATTTTTGTGATGCAGTGTTAGCCGCGGTCTTGTCTTCGCTACGTGTTAGTTAGAGTATAGGAAGAGTGCCGCTTTTCTAAGAGATTTCGACTTATTTTTTTGTGAACAATTACCCATAATAGAAACCTGAATCCTACAAATTTGAATTTTCCCTTGCATTTTCATGAACTTGGCAAACCTTCTTCACAACTCGAGGCGCTTACATTAAAATCATTCCATCATCTTGGAAATTCGTAATGGTATGAAAAGAGCGGAAAACTTAGACTTCGAAAAATGGTACACGCGTCTATCGGAAGAACCGAAAAGAGCGGGAAAAGTAAATTACCTCAATTGGAAGCCCTAGTTTTCCGGCATTTCAATGGGAATAACGTGTGCCATTTGCTTTTCCAACCGGAATTTCCGGTTTTACTGGGTAAATGCCAAGCACCCCTGAAGATCATATTTTCCTCAAAATCACTGTCCAATACTCAGACTTGCTTCTCTACTACTCTCGTCCGCCATTTTCGGATACGGGATTAAGCAGTAGACTGGGCCACTTTATCACATCGTCACCGCGTGATCCTTCCGATTAGCTTAGGTGATTCTAAAAATAACTTTGTTTGTTTGCTTTTTTTAATTTCAGTCCAAAATTCATTTTTTGAACCAATCACAGCACTCACAGGAAGGCGCTTACCGTCACGTCCGCCACATTTTGTTCATTGAGCTTTTCGCAGTCACACCAAATCTGCATTAATGAAAACAAACCAGATTTTCGCCGCACCTCTGTATAGAAGATTTTTTAAATAGTAACCCCCCCTTCAATAACTGAAGTCGCGAAAAACCAATTCCCCATCTCAAGTACTTCTCGTTTTAATTTTGAATTTTTTGAGTTTTAAGCAATTACGAAAAGTAAATAAAGGTTTCAAGTATTAATTCGAATTTAACTAAGTAAGTATAGCACCAGGGGTAAACAAGATTCACTGTGCAACCAGCTGCCCTGAAAAGAATTCAGTATATATCACTGTGATACTGTTTGAGCTTTAGGAGCTATAACAATGCTATGTTATGCCATTTGCCGCGTATCACGTTCGTGCGAGGTACTTATAATAATTTGACAGCTTTGGTTTTGATGGCAAATATTTAAAGCGAAGCCTTTTCTATGTATATATTCTTGTAAACGCATCTTTCATATGCTCTTTCCTGCCTTGAGGAGCTACAATCTTGGACAAAAAGAGTTGAGAATTTTTTATCCAATCATGAAATAGTAGAATTTTTCTTATTTAAAAAAATATTGTTCGTACCCCCCCCCCCCTCCCCCAAGACAATGTTGGTCCCAGTAGGTAAAGCAGCCCTGTATCCTTCGAAACACCATTGTTTAGGGGGGGAGGGGGTCGTTTTAAGGGGAATTTTTTATGTTTTTCATGAAAATACCATCAAAACCAAAAATTTCTCAACTTTTTTGACCAAGATTGTAGGTGCGAACTGATGCCTTTTTGTGTCTAATTTTTCCTCTTTCTTTCTTTCGTTCTCTCTCTCTTTCTCTCTCTCTCTCTCTCTCTCT
>NW_022259282.1:68377-84563 GCF_009602425.1 Actinia tenebrosa | reverse complement strand
ATTGTTCTCCCTACCCCTCCCCCTTACGTAGTACTTTTTAATATTGTTCTCCCTACCCCTACCCCTCCATATTATCAAACGTATATAACAATCAGAGTAATCTGTTGGTGTTTCTAGGGATGTTTATGTTGTGGTGGGGCTGGCTTGGTTTCAACTGTGGAAGTACATTTGGTGTCAGCGGCGGGAAGTGGAAGCTCGCATCTCGCTCTGCTGTCTGTACCCTGAATGCTTCGTGTGGAGGAGGAGTGTTTGTAACCATATACAGCTACATACTTTTCAACAGGTAGGCTTAATTTACTTTACCAAAATTCTCTTACGTACTAAGTTGAATTCTGAATTGTCCCTTTTCTCATTCGAAAAATACCGCCGCTTGCGCAGGCTAAGCCTTGCTTAAGAACAAATCATTTGCAAAAGTCAACTGTAATGTAAACTGTAATACCTTTATATATTACTATACAGATTGGATATTCCACTTTTTATGTCCGGTATTCTGGGAAGCCTGGTAAGCATCACGGCAATCTGTGGCGTAGTAAGACCTGGGGAGAGCATCATCATTGGTATAATAGGCGCAGCTGTAGCTACAATAGGATGGCAGATACTAGAACGCTTCGAAGTGGATGATCCAGTCGGCGCTATATCGATACACGCAGGAGGGTCTATATGGGGAATGATAGCCGTCGGGATGTTTGTAGAGCCCGATCGACTCGAAGAGACCTTCTCGAATACATACGGCGCGTTCAAAGGAGGCAATGTCAGAATCCTTGGAATTCAAGTCCTTGCATGTGTTGTGATTTCAGTTTGGACTGTTGTGACGGTAGGAATACAGTTCTTTGTGATCGACAAGCTGATTGGACTGAGGCTGTCGATGGAGGACGAGCTACTTGGAGCTGATGATCGAGAGCACGGGATAACGTATGAAGACATCGATTTGAAGGAAGAGCGCCCAAACTGTAGGTCAAGGATGAGTAGACGAAACGTTGTCTCGCCACGAGTGAGCCTCAGCACGACCGATGGGAGGCAAATGAAAACAGGAAACGAAGACCTTACCGCCAGGCGCAATACAGAGTCTTTCAATGTAAATACGAATAGCCAAAGAGCATGTCATTCCAAAGAGACCGCTGAGCCACAAAACCACGACGAAGCGACTAAGAATAACCACAGGGTCGACGTTCATAAAAGCCAAGTTGAATTACAGGATGAGACTGAAGACGACATCGAAGATCAAATCATGCAAGTCACAGTAGCTGACAAGAAAAGCGAGAGCGTGTCTCGATCGTCGAGATCAAGATTAAGGTCACAGTCTTTAGCCCTAACCGCACGCATGCGCAAACCTCTGGTCACGATAACTATTACACCAGCAGAGTAAAACAAAATCTCGTTCCAAGGTCCCTAATTTCTTACTGCGCATGCTCAACAAAATAATTCTCGTCGAGCATGCGCAGTAAAAAATAAAAATTATCGGAAAGAGCTTGAGTAAAATGTAAATTTAAATGCCCTCTAAGATAAAAACAAAAAGTTTTAAATTTGCATGTGGGGCAGTAGTGCGATACATTTCGATCTTTTTAATTGACGAAGAACTTATTCTTGTCCCATATTTCTTTTTAGAAACTTTATTGCATTATAAATGTCATTTTGCGTCCTCAGTAAAAAAGAAAATGCTACTAAGGAGGTTGACATGATGTTCAAATATTGAAAAACAAATTGGAATACCGAATAGGGTTAGCCGCCTCCTATACAGTGGTCTTGACGTTGTCACGCAACATTTCGTCGTTCGTGGGGAGAGAAACGTTGCGTGACGATCCTAAGAACTCTAAAATGCACGAGAAGTTCTCTTTTTCAAATGTTTTCTTTTCCAATGTAAATATTCTTAAATCTCAATTTTACCAAAATGAACAAGCGCAACGGAAATGTAAATAATTGTCAGATTGTTGTAGCTTTACGTTAGGAGAAATATGAAATATATCGAGCATTCAGAATGCATTGTAAACTTTCAGCCGGCTTCGTAAGTGTCATAGACTCGATACCCTTTGCGCATGCTCTCTTCCGCCTGACGTTGGGCGAGTATATCATTGTTCCAAGCTGCGCCTACGAAGTTTTTTCAGCGGACTTCGCCAAAACTAAGAACTTGGGAAAATCCAATAATCTGATACAGCTTTTGGTTCGATAGTGTTTAATGGCGCCCTGCCAAGCTATCGACTTTAGTAGCCGTTGGCGCCGAAAGAGCTGAGCTACATCTTGATCTTTTAAAAGAAAGCTAGGCATTTATTATTTTGCAACACTTTATAATTCTATAGAGTATATTTAGTATGCCTGTAAAAAACGTTCGGTTCAGACGTGCCGTTAATTTGGCGGCGCTGTGTACAAGCATTTTGATTGGTTAAATAATGATCCCGTGCGCTTCGATTGGCTCAAAGGGTATAGTCAATATTCGGCTCCAATCTTCGTGCCTTCACAGGAATCCCAAAGCAATCGCCATTACTGAATTTTGAGGGGAAATATGGACCGCTCGCAGTCTTACTGTGTTGATATGAGCTTAACTTCACGAAATTCCGTTCATAAAATATAAAGAGACTTCGCAAGAATCCAAAACTTTCTTATCCATAACAAACGTGCGAGATTTGAGATTCGAATCTGAGTTTAAAGTCTGTGTGTAAGGAAGGATCGAAACATTGCTTCACCATGGCGGTACAGTCAAACAAACCAGTAATCTCGGACGAACAATAACATTTTTGTTCCCAGAAGAAGCGAGTCTATACACAGCATTTGCACTTGTTTCTTTTCTGGTTTTGACCATGAGCCCGTAGTTAGGTTGTCGGCGGATTTGCCAGTTCCTGAGTGCGTGCGCAACGTCCAGAGAGATCCACCTGCTTGTTTGTGACAGCAAAAGTGGTGCACTCAACGATATTCTAAAAAGAAAGAAAATTATTAATAAGGATATATAGAAGTCATTATTGCCAATGATGGATTGAATGGTTTTCAATTGAAAAGTATTTCACTTTGTCGTCGTAGTTTTATGTTGTTGTAAATACTGCTGCTAGGTTTGTTTATTATTTTGTTGTTGTTGTTATTTTTAGTTGTTGCTGTTGTTTTTTTATGCTGTCTTTGATGCTGTTGTTGTTGTTGATGTTGTTGTTGCCGTTATTTTTAGTTGTTGCTGTTTGTTGTTGCTTTTTTATGCTGTATTTGATGCTGTTGTTGTTGTTATTTCTAGTTGCTGTTGTTGCTTTTTTATGCTGTCTTTGATATTGTTGTTGTTGTTGCTGTTATTTTTAGTTGTTGCTGTTTGCTGTTGCTTTTTTATGCTGCATTTGTTGCTGCTTTTGCTGTGGCTGCGTTTGCTGTTGCTGTTGCTGTCGCTGCTGTTGTTGTAGCTGCTGCTGCTATTGCTGCTGTTATCACTGCTATTGCTCCCTCATGCTGCAACCGGTTGTTACTACTGCACTGTTGGTATTCTAAGCATAACGTACTCACCTTGCATCCACATCAGTCCCTACCCCCAAATAGTTCTCATTCCATGGTATCACAGACGTAGTATTTTCCGCCGTCCAGTCAGAGCTCAAAACCTGATAAGCTTCCAAATTATTTGGCGGGACTTCCAATCCACTGAACCCCGCATCACGCTCAATATCAACCAAGTAAAGAAACAGAAATGCCGAGTGGACGATAGCTCGACGAGTAATTCTACGCGTGTCAAACTTCACCAACAAGCGACTCTTTGGTTCGCCCGTGTTTTTGCCAACGAAGAGGTACTCGTCGGGCGTAGAGCTTGAGTACGGTTTGTTGATTGTAACAGATGTTGTAGCCACAAATGAGACGACGAAATCATTTGGGTGACGTGCTGTTGACATGGAACAAAAAGGTGCGGATTATTAATAGATCTCTATGTGGACCAAAGTTTGATGTGCTGAGCAAGGACGGTGTGCCATGTTTATGCGTCTAACTCGCTGTGGAAGTGGATTCGATCACTAGACCGACTATCACATGTGAGTAGAGTTGCTTGTTGGTTCTATAGGCCGATCTTTATTTACGTTTTTTCCTCATTAGCATTAAAAAATTTCAAGCTACAAGCAAACCGCCTCCAGAAATCGAAAGAGAATGTCTTATCTAGTAACTACTGAAAATTTGAGAAATATGTTCTATCATTTGGTCGCAGAAACATGTGAAGGCTCAAGATATTCCATCTAAATATGCATGCATTAGTTTTTCCACACAATCGAAGCCTACGAATAGTGAAAATAATGAGCAAAGTTTGTACAAACCGTCACAAGAGAGGATTGGTTTACTTGGAAATCCTTTAAGAGGTTCTGCTGATGGTTGAGCAGGAACTTGAAGAAAAAGAAATTAAATCTTTATAAGAAGCATTAATGTTTTCATGGGTTAAATGAAACGAAGGTAATAGACCCTTTAAACTTGGAGCGTAATGTTTCCCCATTTCAGACCACGCGTCATTCTCTTGAGAATAAGATTCTTGTTTGTGTTGTATCCATATTCATGTGTCTTCTCATGGGCATCCGTTAAACAAAGAAATAATACTCTAGGGAATGACCATGGTCTGTAATGGGAAAGCAGTGGATAAGGTCTATTTACGTTACCTAGCCATATTCAATTATCTTTTCATGCGCAACCGTTAAACGAAGAAATAATACTCTAGGGAATGACACATGGTCTGTAATGGGTAAACATTACACCCTAGCTAAACAAAGAAATAATACTCTAGGGAATAACACATGGTCTGTAATGGGAAAGCAGTGGATAAGGTCTATTTACGTTACCTGGCCTTGGAATGTCGGAACACAAAAAGCGGAAGCGAAATTCGCGACAAATTTGATTAGAAGAACCTTGCTCACTGTTCCGACAATAAACACCAACCAATGGCTCACAGTGAACGATCTGCCCTGCTTCCTGTAGATTTGAACCATCAGCTAATTGACACTGGATATCAACCACCGAGTTGCGACAGATTTGTCTTCCAATGGCTACTGCCCAACTGCCCGTGGCGGTGCGTACTGTATAGAACCACTGGGATAATTCAATTGGAGGAAGCGTTGGTGGATCGACTAGAAATTTCGAGGAAAAAAGAAAAGAGAAAGCTGGATTTGAGTGCCCATTTTCTATTTTTATCTCAGCCGGTAATCAAGGTTACGGTGGTGTAGCGGTAGTGATCTCATCTCTGGGGTCCCACGTTGACTAAGCATCACATGTGAGTTGAGCTTAATTCTCTCTCTTGCATTCGAGGGATTAATTTTTGTTTTATCCTGGCTCGTTTTCAGGTTTTCCTTCCTCCGAAAAACCTAACACGCCTGATTCCAGTTCGATCTGAAAGTCCAGTACCCTGACTCAGATCCTCCCAAAGGTTGTTTCAGGGTACCTATGCTCTAAAACCACAAATCGCTCTACGCTAAACTGCAGCGCGCGTCGGATCTGTATTATAATTACTCTAAGAAATGCAATTTCCTTATAAAACATACCTTGTCTTTCCTCCCAAAGACGCAAGTCTACACTTGGCAGCTGCGAACAAATGACGCGTTTGTCACGCAAGGTCGGTGCAACAAAGGCGTCCTTCTGTATCGACACAATTCCAACTAGGTTGTCACACAACACGCGTGACAAGGTGACTTTCTTGATCTCCGCAAGTTGTTCTTTTGTGAAGACCCTGTTGTTCTCGTACCAGAATCGATCCCCGTCACGCAAGCGTTTGAACTGTTCTTTAAGTATACAATGGAAGGTGGGCCCGACAATTGCTCCTTTGACTGGCTCCTCCGCAAGACCGCTCACAAAAAGATCTGCGACCTCAACAGAGCCGTTGTAAAGACGATCCAATATTCTCCGCGCTTCAGGATCTCTAATTTCATCTAATGTTTCTTCAAATATTTCAGCATGCGTGAGATTGCACTCACGTCTCCAGACTCCATACCCGGGCAGTCCATGGTCGCGCCCGCGTTGTATATTCAGCGCCGCTAAATCAAAGCCATGCTCCGACTCTGGCTGTTGAAACAAATGCTTTGTCAAACCTGCAGGAAAGTCTCTATCAACATCCTGTGATACATTAGCTAAAAGTCCTAGTAATATAGGCTTGACTCCGTATTTCTGGACCAACTTGTTGTTAAAGAACGCATTGATTAATGGTACGTCTTCGGCAATTGGTTCAAAGTTTGAATCCAAGAGAGAAAATGACGGACGCACAGTACTGTGTCCAAACCGAAACGCAGCCGTCGCAAAAACGTTGAGAATCGTCGGATTAACATTACTGTATCCTTTATACGGAGGAATAGCATTCGCGCCAAGAATTTTAGGAAGGTACTCCGAGTATGAAATATGTTGTAGCTCCGCTCCAACTATTTTTTTTGCTTCGTGGAATACCTTGTTATCGTCCCAGTTTCGGTTCAAGGAGTTGAGTTGCTGAGTTATTCTGTTGTGTTCTCGCACCCACAGCGTGTGCATTGCGGCCAGGGCGATTTGTTCGTTCACTCTGAAGTCGCCCGCGTCGAAGCAGCCGCCAAAAATTTGGCAAAGATTCAATGGTGGTTTTAGAGTTGATTTCATGTATGGGAGAAAATCTTCGGCTGAAGTTCGCAGATATCCTCTGTTACCTTGAAACAATGAGTATAACGGTTATGGTGTATATACGATAAATGGCGTTCTAGATATCATACTTAGCACATGTCGAAGTGTCAAACACAAATTAAAACGGTGGAACACAGCGAACAACAGCAAAACAAAGCTCAATAGTGTGCGTAAGAAAATCCTCTGCTGAAGATCGAAGTGAGTAATAACTTTCTTATAAAGAACACTACTTAGTGGCTTACGACACCATAAATACACATGTAAGAGTGAATGAACAAATCCAATGCTCCGTCCCTTACCTATCAAATCCCTCAGATTATCCGCTGTTTCAGCCAAAGAGCCATAGATTTGCGAACCGTCAATGTATGAAGTCACGGTGTTCAGCTGCTCACGTGGTGTGATGTTGCCATCATCGCTTTGGCAAGCAGCCGCTGACCGCGTAAACATCGTGCATTCATTATTGTCAGGGTACATGATGGGAAAACAGGGCGGCTCGAAGTCTTGTGGTGAGTTGTCACAACTGAATTGTAAAACCAAAAAAAAATACATTTTAGTATCTGAAAATAGGGAAAATTTACACTGATTGTTTTAGGGTTCGATCTTTGAGTTAATCGCGCCCTGATAAATCGATCTATTAAATAGTTCTGTCGATTTGCTGAGAAGCTAAACTGATTTATGTTTTTGTTAACAAAAATGAATAAATAACCAAGACCATACTTCCAGACATCGAGTGCTGAACCGTCGTATGGACTTACGGCTACGCTGGAGATTTCGACCCCAACACCGCTATCCCGGGAGGAATTACAGACTGATCAGGAAGCTCGGCTGAAGCCTAAGGGAGATTTTACTCGGCCCCTAGACCGTATACGATTAACCCCTTGCTATGACCAGCAGACCTAATAAATCGATATTTTTGCTGATCACTATACCCCAGTGTTCACTTTTTTCCATGTGGGACGCGTTTTGAAAAACCTTATTTGATATATAAGATAATGTTTTGCAAGCAAACTTTGAGAAGTAAAAAAATTAAACTTGAGTCTTACTTTCTTATCCCTTGCGACACTTCAACAAAAGATATTTTTAACATCCAATGAAATGACTATAAGCGTTGCACATGCGCACGTAACTATTCGGCCATTAGGCTTTGTGAGACTGAGAGCTACATTTGTAAAACCGTTTTGATGGTTCAATAATTTTTTTTTTTTTTTTTCTGCGTTTCTATTTTTAGATGTTAAACAGATTTCGTACATGCGAGCGCGCTTTATATTTCTTAAATTAAACTTTGCTTTCGGCCATGGTGTTTCGATGGGTGAGTGTGATCATGGTGATCGTCCGGGTGAGTGTAGAAACCTGTATCTGGACTCTGAAGATGGCTTCCGCTCAGGTTGTTGAAACGTCAGTCACCACCAACAACAGTCTTTCTCAAGACTACACTCACCCGGATGATGATCACATTTGACACCAAACTTCAACACCAGGGTTCAAACCATTTACTCTTACATTGTCGAACTTACTTTGGAAGGAAACACTTCTCCGCGCCTTCACTTTCAGCCGTGAAAGTTACATCGTGATCAAGAAATTGACCCCATTGCATCAGCATGTGTGAATGCATCCAGCTACTACTACTAGCACGCACACGGTGGACAAAAAACTCTTGGCTGACGAGGTGTGGTGATGATATCGGAGGCGCGAATGGCTGGTCGGGAAAGCCAATGGGATCTGATAGGCGATTGTCATCGTAGTAGACGGGATCTAGCATGCGGGAGAATGGAGAGGGGGCGGCGCCCCATAGGGGATGGTCGAGATTGTTGCACGTTCCATCAAACGTTCTGTATCTGTTGATGATAAGGTTTATAGCAATAGATTAGAAGGATAGATCTACTTGACAACCTCGGCATCTCATTGTCTATCTGTCTTTCTGTCCATGTGTCTGTCTGTCTGTCATTTAATTGTGTTTGTGTCTTTTAGTCAGTCTGTCTGTCACACTCTGCCCGTGTGTCCATCAGTCTGTCTGCCTTCTCTCTAACTCTGACTCTGTATGTCTGTCTGTCCACGTGTCAGGCAGTTAAAATTCGTCTTTCTTGACTATTCATTTTGAGTCATTCTCCTACACCTATCAGTGATATGCCAGCGAAGCATTGTTAACTGATCCGCAGTTTTCCGAAGAGCTTCGGATTTATGTAGGATTTATGTCGTTAAAGTTTCGGGTTCTATTCGGCGATCTTCCTTCTCTCTTCTTCGCCACAGGAATCCCGATAATAACAAAGTGAAATGTTGGGTCTATCTATGAATGACAGTACCTTGAATGGTATTGGCTATCGGAGCAGTTTACTTTGGGTTGCGAACAAGTAATATTACGGATGATGTCGAACATTTTAGATTCAGAAGCGAGGGAACTGGGACCAAGTCTCACGGAAACGAGGTCAGTGCGTGATCTATCATTGCTACCTAGAAAACAATATAAGTAGTTGTAAAATGTAAGATGCCATGCAAGCCATTAAAAGGAGGCGAAGAGGTCAGAGCAAAGAAAACTTGGCCTGATTTGCCTTCGGTAGCATTTACCATTTTGAAATATTTGAATAATTTTGACTATTTGTGGGACCGTATTAACGACGTCTGTTAAACCAATCACTGCGCGCAAGATTATTCTCGTCCAATCAAAGTACTTGGACGTGGCATGTGCCCCGTCACGGTGTGTCACACCGTGGCACTGTTAAACCAATCACAGCGCGCAAGCTTATTCTCATCCAATTAAAGTACTTGGACGCGGCATGTGCGGCGTCACGGTGTGTCACACCTTCGTCGCTGCGTATTCATATACAAAAACATTGCTATATTCTACACCAAATGATGTATGCTGGCTCAATATATTTACCTAAAACCCTTTTGGCAACCTTCAGTTTGATATCTTTGATGACATTGTTGAATTTCAAGTCCGCTTGAGAGATACGTCGGGCCTCTTGAGATGGCCGTCGAAACATTCGGTGCAGCCTAAACTCCGCTAGTCCCTTCCCACTCCTTGAACGCCCTCCACCTGACTTCTTACCAGACATCGACTTCCTATGAACCACTTTTAGCGACGATTCCACGAACTCATTCCCGATGAACTCCGGAACCACCACGATGGAAATCGTGGCTTCGGCTTCGCGTTTCACTCGGCCACGTATTACCGCTCTGACACGAAGCATAATAGTGACGTTTCCTTTTGGTTTTAGGCTCTTAGTAACCGTCAGAGAGCCATATTTACCGCTTAGAGCAAAATACTGAGTCTGCGTACGAAGTTTATACTTGACTGTTCGATTGACGAGATTTTTGGGTTTTTTAACATCGAGTTGAAGAATTCTTTGTCCCTTTAAGACAGTATTGGGGATGATGACGGAGTAATGTTCATTTGTGAAGCGGAAGGTCCTTGAGGATTTTGGTTTTGACTTGAGTGGACGAACACGGATGTTGACATCGACGCGAGCAAAACTAACTTCGTTCAAACGAGCCTCTACGAGCAATCGGTAAAGGCCTACAGATGGTCTCTTCTTCAGACTTATAACCCCTATAAAACACGAGTAAAAACTTATAAAATACTCAAAATTCAATTTTAAAATATGAGCACTTTGCGTTTTGAGGAAATCCGGTTATTAGAGTTAAATAATAATATTATTAAATTAAGCGCGGGTGAATTAGTGAGTTACAATGCAGAAAAACTATGCTTCTAAACGACGTAGCTTGGTAAGTGCAAGGCCTTCAGAGCTAGAGGTCTACGGTTTGATCCTTAGGATCTCAAACTTCTCTTTATTCTGTGTAGCTTTATCTATAAATACCCGACCCCTGAGGGGGTAATGGACGCACCTTTGAGGGCTTTATACAAGAGCCCCTGACTAGGGAGAATTGGGTAACCACTCCCAGCATTATCAAAGTAAATATAGCTGACTTTAACTTTCTTTGACTAAAAACACCGACCTGATTTTCTGTCAATAACAAACGCAGCTCGTTTCTTCGACTGTACTCGATTGTTTATGGTTAATATTTGGTACTCGAGTGGTTGTGCCGTCCTGTCAGCCGACGCGCGAATCTTGACAAGCTTAGTTCCTGAGGACATCTGCCCGGTGACTGTTGCTTGGTACCTTCTTTTGTTAAACAAAATTCTTGTTTTGGGGGTCTCTTCAAAATAAATAAAAAACAGTCCAAATAAGCATCTGATTAAGAAAATAAACGCAAGAATTGCTGGACGTTTCGATGACATCCTGTCATCATTTTCAAGAACATTTAATGACAGATCAAGCGTGAATTACTGAATGACAAAGTAAATATATGTACATATTCAAATACTGAGCATCGAACTCGATATTATATGTTACCATGAAAAAACCTTTGCACTGATCTAACTGGGCTGATCAAAGTCAGGGCATAGCTAACTCACACATTGAACCCTGAAACAACCTCTGGGCTGATCTAAGTCAGGGCACGGCTAGCTCACTGATTGAACCCTGAAACAACCTCTGGGCTGATCTAAGTCAGGGCATGGCTAGCTCACTGATTGAACCCTGAAACAACCTCTGGGCTGATCTAAGTCAGGGCATAGCTAACTCACACATTGAACCCTGAAACAACCTCTGGGCTGATCTAAGTCAGGGCATGGCAAACTCACAGATAGAACCCTGAAACAACCTCTGGGCTGATCTAAGTCAGGGTATGGCTAGCTCACTGATTGAACCCTGAAATGTGGTGCCAAATCATGCCATGTTTTCCCATTAAATCAACCCACAGAGCGTCAATGAGCACAAGATAACAAGTCCAGGGTTTTCCCCCTAGGTTACGTGATTTATCTATTTATTACGTACCTACACAGTGTTTGCCATCGGTCATTAGTGTATACCCACGTTGACATGCGCATCTGTAGCTTCCAGGGGTATTGATACATCGTCGTTCACAACCTCCTTTATTGGTCTTACATTCATTTATATCTACATCATAAGACCGGCATTAGTGTTCAATTATGTGTTTCAATTTCCCTTGAGATATGGATAACTACAATGAAACAGCTGCCATGTTGCAGTGGTTGAAACTCCTTCCCACTTCCTCTTTCTCACTTTTCATTTTCCCTCCAGGATTCGTTCTCTACCTCCACCTCCCCTCCCCCCCCCCNCAATATAGTACTAGACAATGTTATATCGGGATCCAATCACAATAGACTACGTTAGATTAAATAATATATTAAAGTTCTGGTTCTTACCTTCTTCCAGAGGGAGGCGTAAAATACTGATAGAGTTCGCAAAACCCGTCGAGCCACACTTTACGCCCACCCCTTCCCCTTCCCCTTCCCCTCCCCCTCCCCCTCCAGAAGATTTAATGTCTTACCTATAGCAGAAAAATACAATCGAAATCCTTTTCCTTCGCCAGTTTTATCCGAGTGAAACCTGACCCAGATGTTCCTACCAAACGAGGTAATATTACTCGGTTGATTCGTACCGCAAAACACAACTGTATGTGCCCCAGTAACAAAGCCAACCCCCCTACGAAAACTCTGCCTTCTGGAGCTTACTAGTACCCAGTTCTTTTCGCAACGACCGCTGGGAGAATGGGGCACATCGAACGTTTTGTTAAAATGTAAATGAACTAAATAACCAGCGTTGACTTGGATCTGCCATATGCATCTCTGTTTGGAATGGTACGCACTTGGATATCCTGGAGACTCGAGGATTCCACTGTGAGATTTGATGATAACTACTCTTCGAGGGCATCTATCTGTAAGATAATCAAAATAATGAGCCAGTGAAGTCGCCATGTTGTCATGGGTATCCAATATGGCGGCCATGACGTCACATGAAACCCAAAAGCTAGTCGGATTTGACATCATTATTATTTTTTTATAGACCTCTTTACCCTGGGTGTAATGTTCTCCCCTTTCAGACCACATGTCATTCTCTTACGAATTCACACATCTTCTCATGCGCAACCGTCAAACAAAGATGAAACTCTTGGAAATGATACTTTGGTCTAAAGAGGTGTGTTGCAAGGTTAGCAGGCACCAACGAAGTCAGCGATTGATGGTTTTTACAGCGGCCATGTTGGAGGAACTTAACAAAAGAATTGTCAATGAATTCTTTTGTTATATCCTCCAACATGGCCGCCATGTCTTTTGTTATTTAATTCTCTTGGGAATGGTTGAAAACCATCAATACTTCTTTATTCATAAGTGCTGCGCTTTCAATTCCAGACATGTAGCTTCTTAAAAATTGTAGAAAAAGTCGATAAAATAACACAATGTTTCTTCAAATAGCACGCGAGAATTCTCTCGCATTTCCATGAAATTCGACAGGCGAACAGGGCAAGAAAAAAGATATTTTTTGCAACAACAACAACAAAAATATAACAATTTTTTTTTTCTTATATCTGTGTTATTTGTCTCAACCCATTCGGAAGGATCGCCTGACATGTGCAAGATGTGACTGATGACCCCTGTATGGATTAAGATTAATTGTGCCAAGCATTTCCTTCAAAATTATTCAGTCTCAACATATGTTCTATTCCATTTGATCTTTTTTGATGCCTGAGCCAAAACTGCCTGAGCCAAAACTAGCATTTATTGATAACAAAACTCTTAAAAATTGCCTATTATTACTTTAGTTAATGATTATTAAACGTTCGTCGATTTAGTAAGTGCTTTTTATACTATTGTTGTGAGATGAAAACCCTTATCAACCAAGAAGTAGACAAACTTTAACCTTAAAGACATTTGAGATGTTGTATTTGCTCAGAGTTTACCGTATTCTAGTCAAAGACGTGAAAGATTTAAACATAAACAATAATCAAAGCGAGTCTCTCACCTTTCTGACGCGACGCATTCAAGACAGCTTGCTTACAGACTACTCTATAATCACAAAGAAACAGAATGTAAAAATCCTCTCTTTCAATAATATAAAAAAATCAAAGCTTGTTCCCTAATAATTTAGACAGCGTTGTCTAGTGATCGCCCCGTCTTTTAGCGTTCAATAACTTCAACCGCACGCGCGATTCCTCTAAGTGAACGACTAATCAAAACTATGTTAAGATGGAGAATAATTGTAAACTACTTACATGAAGATGAAGATAAATATCTTAGACTTTACAGACAACATGGCTAAGATTATATACACAGAAGCAGGCTGTATATAGCGTAGTTTTAGGGAGTTAGAGCGAAAAATAACACCGTGTAAAGCCCCATCGAAACGGTACGTTTTCTCGAGAGCTGTCAAAATTAGGAAGTCGGCTACCGGATATTGTAAAATTGATAGAAGCGTCCAACTGTGAGGAAAAACGTAGCCAAAGCTGGCTCACAATACTGGCACATTCACAAATGATTAGAACAATAAACGAGTGGATTATTGACAATACTAAACCGAAGCGGTCAGTTACAAGATGCTCTTTGGGGCACAGTATTAGATTCCATCATAAAATGGCATTTATTTGACAAGTAGGGGATTTTCAAAGGAACCGCGTTCATCTCCGTCAAAAACCTCGGTAAGCTGAACCTCTGCTGGCCCTGCCCGCATGCAAAAAGAGGTCATAGTTTTTCCCAACTCTGTATAAAGCGGAACTAGTGAGAAACGAGACTTAATCCATAACGGAAGGCAGAGAGAGATCTCTACAGACAGGGAAAACCTCTGCTTGCCTCTATAAAGGTCATGAAGCGAAAACCTTAGGAACTGGTGTCCACGCTGAAAAGAGACTCTTTTACAGTAAATATATGGGGGAAAGTTCCGAGGCCAAAGCAAGATGCCTTCCAACAAGCCAGCGTTCTGAAGTCCTGACTTTGCGTGGCAGAGCGCAGCTACCTTTAAAAATGTTCATTTTCTTCTAAAACACCCCTTCTTACAAACACTACCTCCATTACAAACGAAATTACAAACCCATTAAATTAAAACAAAAAAAACCTTCTAACAAATCATAAATATGCCGCTTTTTGAAGTCTGTAACTGTGTGGAGGAGAGCAGCCTTACTGGTTATTTTCTACTTACCCCCTCCCCCGTAGTTTCATAAGATAAAACCCGCAATGGTCTATGGGTACTAGTCGTTAATCCAAGATGGCGGCGCTCAGGGTTCAACTCAATCTTGTCGGATTTGGACGACGATTTAGTCGAATTTGTGAGTATTTTAATACTATTTTACATATTTAACGTTAAAGAATCTTCTACTTTAGCCTATGGGCTACATTTTATCTGGAATTGTGTCATTAATTTTGAGTTTTCACAACGAAAATGGTACGAATATTTTCACTCAATGTTGTGAATTATGGTTCAAAACTGTTTCCACGAAGATTTTATTTGATAGTTTGTGAATATTTTTGGTTGTAGTTAACAATGGACAAAGAATAAGGTTCGAGAGTAGCTTTAAGAGATCATTAGCTGAAGAAGAAAAGCATGCTGAGGGAACACTGAGTAACTGGAAGAAAATTGTAAGTGAATGATACGATTTAGTGATCTACAGACGTTGGTCTAGAGGTTATCATAGTTGTATTAATTGTACATTATTTATGCATTGTAGGGTGGAAAATAGTATTATAAAGCTTCTTGCTAATGATTTTTTATTGTTTTCCATTTAGTCATTGTTTATAGCCATTCCAACTACGCTGCTTATTGGTTACAAGGCATTTTTTGGTAAATAAAAATACCTGCATTTGTATTTTATATTTCAAATATTTCCAACAGAAAAAAAATTTAGTGAAAAAAAAAAAAGGCGCACATGCAATATGCAGTTGTAATGCATGTTGGGATTGGCTCTCGTGTTGGGAGAAGCACAATGCATAGCTTTACGACTGAGCACAGCACAACAAGCAAGCTTATTTCTTTTATAAAAATGCAAAATACATGTAGGATAACTGTTATTTTGGACATGCATGTGCCCTAGCACCTAAACCACTCACACCTACCAATCAGAAGGTGAGATTTAAAGTTCTATTATTTTATAATTTTGCAATAATTATATATCAAGTGTATTGCGATATGAACAACTAACCAGCTGATTTTTGATTCGTTATGGATAGCATGGGCGGCATTCCCTGCTATCATGTCATCTTTTACCACTGTAGTCCCAAAGATTCCAGACACTGCAGATCACGCCCTGCAGATCGAAACCAAATGTGAATTGAGTTTGTTTGATGTGTTGTTCTCTTGTATGCTACAAGGGTTTTCTCTGGGTTCACCAATTTCCCCCCTCTGTAACAAAAAACCTTTAAGTTGAGGGTTGTGTGCATTGAATTTATTGTAGTGGTAGTGTGTGTGAGTGAAAAGTGTCCCCAATTAGTGCGAAAGTGCTTGAATGACTAGACACTTCATTAAAGAGATTTATTAATTTATTTGTTTCCAGTTGATCATGAAGGACATCCAGATCCTGGAAAATATGTTCCATATTCGCATATCCGCATAAGGAATAAGGTAATGTTTTAAAGATTCTGGGTACCGTTGAGAAGCAGTCTTAAAACAGTCTTGTCTAAGAATAATTTTCCTAATGAAACCTTTTTAAATTTGTGAACCACTTATTGACCACTTATGAGTGATTACCAATTTACATCTCAACCATCACCAATAAATTTCCTACCTTCTTTGCATGGTGACATTTCTTCAACACATCCCCCCCCCCCCCCCCCCCC
>NW_022259282.1:52627-66655 GCF_009602425.1 Actinia tenebrosa | reverse complement strand
ATACTCAAGGGAATGACACCTGGTCTGAAATGGGACAACTTCATACCCAACCCAAGCTAAAGAGATCTATTGATGCTAACATTGAACTTTGTAGGGCTGTTTATCATGAAACCAGGGCCCGGTTGTATGAAGGGTGGATAGCACTATGCGACAGATAAATCTTATCCAGTGGATAAATTCATTGGATAACAGCATAGATTCATCCACTGGATTAGGATATACAGCTGTATCTGTCGGATAGCGCTATCCACCCTCCATTCTCTGTAAACCTAAGATAGTGAAAGAGACCCAGTTTTGACTAAGGCTTGTAGGTGAAAAAGAACTGTTAACAGTCCAAGAGGCAAATGTCCTACATCATACATGTCACCTTGAAGGGAAGCAAACACCAGAAAAAGGAGAAAAACAATGCAGTCTATGATCCTTAATGCCCCTCTCAGTTTGGAGATGAAGAGAAAGAAGAAGTACCCACCAGAACCAATTGACTTGGACGCCATCTTGGCTGCATCGTCAAGAGACAAAGAACTAGGTGTAGATGGCTACTAAACCCTTATTAGAGATAAAAATAACAGCTGGGCATGATAACTAGCCAAATCAGACTGACCAACATAGGACCAGTTAAGAGTACCTGGCCTAAGAGACAACTGCAAATGGACTGCTTTGACTATACAGCAGCCATCTTGGATCATAAGGCATCATGGGGTAACCAGGGGGCAAATAAAGCTTTGTTACAGTAATGACGTTTTATTAACAGCTCACTACAAGTGAGGTACAACGAAAGTTCAATTAAGACAGCACATCCATCACCTCTACCCATTAAAGAAAGACACAGAGGCAGAACTCTTTGGACGGAATACTTGCCCCCTGGCAAGCTGGCTGCAGTATTGTCAAAGTAGTCCATTTTGGCCAGGCATTTTCTGATGAAATGGTTGTTATTTTTTATCCCTGATTTTTGTTTACTTGTTATATAGCTGCTTTGTGTGGCCTTGTAATCCTTAATGTTAAAATAAATATTGATTATCCATTGTATATTTTGCTTTATTGGTTAGTTCTGGTAATGTAATCATCAGTCATATAGCTAACGATTATATTCTGTATTACGGTTAGATATTGTATAGGCTGTATTCTTTGATGACTGTAATTGGATTATTAATAAAAAGTTAGAATTAATATATACCTATTTTAAGAAAAGCTTTGTTAGTTGGAGATCTGAAATCTGAGGCCAATTCAGTGGCGGATCCAGGGTAGGGGTGCAGGGGGCATGCACCCCTCCCTGGTTTGACTTTGTGCCCCTACTTCAAAGATTTAACCAATACAAAATAATGTTTTTTCCCTTTGATTCTAAGGGGTGCACCCCTCCCTGGGTTAACTATGTGCGCTGTACCCCTCCCTGAACAAAATCCTGGATCCGCCCCTGCAATTAACACGCTTAAAGTTATAACATTTCACAGTCCAACAACATAGTTCACTTTCAGATTGGAATATGAGGCATGCACTTTGAGTTAGCAATATGATTTTACGTATTTTAGCTACAGTACGAAACTAAAAGCACATTTCGTTTTAGTCTCAGATTGCCTATTTCAGATATCGGACCTACAATGTATTTTTAAAATAGGTATACACTGTTGACAGCGTAAGCAGCCAATCTGTATTCTCTACTTTCACATCCCCATAATCCTTTGCATTTTTGGGGGGTAACCAGAGGGTAAAAACCCACTTATTTTGCTGAAGGCTGATCAGACAATGTTGAAAATACCTTGTTTGGTATCCAAAGATAAAATGAAGAAGTAAAAAACAGAAAAAGACAGAAGCTTGAATACGTTTAAGGTAAATTTTAAACATTTTTTCGTAAGTCAATACATTTTCTGTAAGACCAAAACTCTTGATGATCTGTACACGCAAAAATAACTTGGAATAAACTGATAATCAGTATTGTACAGATAAAAGCAGGTATAGTGTAAATTCAATTAAGAAACCTTTCAATTTGGGACAGTTTTTTGATTGGTTACCCCCCAAAAACACAAGGCATTATGGAGATGTGAAAGTCGAGAATAGGCATTTACAATGGCAAGCAGTTGTAAAGCCCATTCAGATCTGATGCAAATTATCAGGATTTTCATTGATGGATAATCTTTTTTTGTACACGTGAAGGTAAAAAAAAAACAAACATCAATTACATGGATGCTTGGAGAGACAGATTTTATATGTGTCTTCTCATGTTCAGAATATAGCGTCGTGTCCTCTGTGCTTACTTGTAAGATATTACCTCGACACAGCCTAGTTATATCCTGTATTTATGATGTCTCCCAGTGCAAACAATATAACCGTGAAACTTTAGTAATACTAAATAGCACAATTTCATGCAAATTCCATTGTTTTCTATTGTTTAATTAGCACTATTTTGTACAATTTAGTAATTCGTGTTTCACAGATTAATTGTTTGCACTCTATAATTTCATGATTTACTAAACTGTCAAGATTGATGTATACATGTACAATTTTAGCTCAGTCAGTGTGTTTTAACCCTCTTGCTACCTGGTTCACTCGCACTGCTTGCTGCATTCTGCCTAACACCTTTATCATAAAGTTTGAGCAATTCACCAGCTTCACGCATCTCCGCACGCTTATCAAGCTCTCTCTGACATGTTTCTTTATAGTGTTGAACCTCTTTAGCTTGAGCCCCAAGAACCATCGCCAAATATGCCAAGTCGCAATCTATGACAGTTTGTAACTGTTCATCAGAGAAAGAAACAAAAAACATTGCATTCTTCCTTATTTGTTGCACCAGGAATTCAGAAATTGGTACCAATGCATCTGCGTGGTCCATTTCTAGACTCTCGTTGCTTTCCAGGCTTGGGTTGAAAGAGGAATATGTTCTCGTACCAGCCTGGGGTAGTAATGCTACAATAACAAAAAACATTGATCATTATCTTTATAATTATGTGGCCAACAGCCAAATATGTCGGGGTTTTTTGGCTGCCATGAATCAAGCATTATTATTATACTAGCTTAGTGCATTGCAAACTTGATTCGCATAAAAAAACTTCTATGTCTCAAGAGAAAGCTGGTCCAGGTCATGAAATTAATTATAAAAATGGGTAAAAAATATTCTCCAATTCGTGGCCAAAAAAAAAAGACCTGTATGGCATTTCAACAAGAAATACCTGCAATGTAAACTAGTAAAACTGTTTATCAACATTTTCTGTCCCATTAATTTGTGCATATTAAGTTATTGATTATTTTCTTATTTTTGATTTCAAAATTAATTTATTTCTTCATTTCTTTCAGACCCAGCCAACATCGCTGTTACTTAGCTTTTCTGGCTGTGCATGTGTGACTATAGAAATATATCGATGGCCCAAACAGCAAGTACAGCCTGGTGTAATGCACATCCCAACAGACCTCTTTTTCTTGGGTATAACATTTTCCTATTTACACATGCCATTCTCTTTAGAAAAAGATTCTTTGCTTGAATTGTACCATATTTATGTATCTGTTCATTTACAACCATCAAAGAAATAATACTCTAGGGTATGATACGTGGTTGGACATTGAAAAGTATGCCCAAGATTAAAAAAATGGGCTTCCTGTGTAATCCTATCACTCTTTTCTATTTACCATCTTCAAACGAACTCCAATCCTCTCCATCTTCTACTAACATCAGTACACTTTGTTCTTCTATAAAACTAAAGTACTCGTCGTCTTCTATTTCAGTGCCATCGCTATCGATAAACACCCGACAAGAAGAGGCAGTCAAGCCAAGTGATTGACAGCCTTTTTCTTTCAATTCTCCAAGATTTTCAGCAACGACTCCTTTTCGTTTACTACGTTGGGAATTATAGACCTTAAATGGCCGTCTTTTAGAGGTATTCATAGCTTAAAAATCATACAAATTGGTTTAAAAATTATCGTCCGCCATTTTTAAATAATATGTCTAAGATAAACTCACGGTCAGGAAGCGTGGGAAACACCCCACAGGGAACCCAAATTCGTCAAAAAGTTAATGGGTGGAGTCAGGGGGAGAGGGGGTGAAAAGGGTATTCAAGGCCTACGATACGTTTAAATTAATGTACGAATCCGTCGATCCGCGAAACAAAGGGGGGAAAAATGTTCAAATTCAAATTTGCAAATAATTCGACCGTTAAAATATCATTTCTGAAGTGGTTTCTAAGAGCCTAGAAATCCACGATCCGAATTCTAAAACCAGCAAAAACCGAATTCGGGCAACAACAACAACAAAAAAAAGGATAAATCCGGACAAAAAAATGGATAAATCCGAAATCTGCTGCATTTGCAAGATCCAGTCAATTCCGTTAAAATTAACTCGTAACCCGTAATCCGGACTAAAATATTTGCGAAATCCGCAAATCCGTAGATCTATTCCCCACCGTCCCCAAAAAGTATTCAGTTTGTTATACCCTCTCTCTCTCATCCTCTGTTTAGGATATGAAAGTAAAAGCTAGCAATGATGAGTTTCTCCACAGGTAGCCCAATTTAGAGAAAAATTGCTAGACGAAAATATGTAATCAGTCTAGTTTATCTTCCTGTAGTATCAATATTCTTAGGGTGCAACCACATGACTCAATAGGATCCATTAAGATATTAATATAAACTGATAAATGAAATTAAACAGTGTGGGTGTGGGTTGGGGGTGGGGGTGGGGGTGGAAGATAAGATAAGATATTTTTAGGGGAAGGGGAAGTGGGTTGTGCCTACTTGTTTCAGCACACAGCAGGAGTGAGGAAGAGAGGAAAAGATATATATGCCCAGTATCATCAGTCCTGGTATGTTGAACCATCAGTTTATATGCTGAAGCAAGACCGTCTTGCTTCGATATAGACTCAGCGACGAGTTAACAACCCAGGTTATTTTAGTGTATCGGATAATATCAAATGATCTAGTGCAACCCCCGGCCCCCAACCCTCTGCCACTATGCACAGGAATATCAGATTTGATAGAAATACATTGTCAACGTCAGCCCTCAATCATTATCTGGGATAAAATCATTTTGAGGGCAAAATTCTGCCCAGTTGTTTACAGAAGGGACTGGTTTCTAGCTAGCTATAGCCTAGTGATGACACACCGTTGAGAAATTCCCAGCTTATTTGATTAAATTCATAGATTCTAATCACCTTTGACTAATCCCTGAGGCAATAGATATACTAAGCTCTTTCCCAAGTAAAATCGTTTAGGCAGAATTTTGATTTTCTTCGCAGATGTACTCCTTCTTTGCTGTTAATTTGTATTGTGGCATAAATCTGTCGCAGTTGCTGAGCTCAGTGTCGATTCAGACGTAGTGCTTTATTGATGTAACTGTCTTTAAGGTTCTTCAAAATCTTGTTTTTATTTCCATGCTAGATAGCTATTATGTTGGTCCAAACAATCAATGATAGCTTCTCCCCTGCTATGAATTAACCAAGGTCAAGCAGATTCAGAAGATTAAGAGACCTTGGATGTTCGACTCAACTTGTTGCACTGGCAATACAGTGCAGAAACGAAGAAAAAAGTGACTGCTTTGTCTGAGATTTCTAAAAAGAACCAGTGGTCTACAGAAAAAAATTAGCCGGTAACAAGTGTAAAGTGAAGATTGTTAACTACGTCTGAGGTATGGGACGGTGAAAAGCAACAGCCAAAACAAAATCCACACCGGAAACGACCAAAAATAACGTCAAAACCAAGCCTAGAAAATGAATTTTGAAGACAACCGAGGGGTAAAAATATAATCGTGGATGAAGACTACAAAGAAAAATGCTCTTGACCAGATAGAGCAAAATCGATTAAAGAGACGCCCTACTAGGATCGCTTTTGAATATCCTTAAATATTTCCGGTGTATAGGAAGAGAGGCACATTTGGGTGCGGGGTTCATTACTTTGTCTCGCTCAACAGGAGTTTTTCTCGTGAACTTAAGACGAATTTACTTTGATTGAGTTTTAAGACGCTCCCTTGCAACGAACATCATGAAATCTTCATGGATCTTTAGTTTCCAATCTGCTCATGGGCGTGGCAATTATGGATCGCGATAGCACCTAGAAACAATTCTATACGAAGGAGACAAAAAATCCTTGAAAAGTTTGCTTTATTGGAATTTTTAAAGCTGATTTTGTACCATTATTTTTATCGAAAAGAAACAGTTTCTACGCCTATGCAATGGTTATTACCGTTTCCTCTTTCCGCACCTTACAAAAAATGAATGTAATTTGGTGTTGGCATTGTAATCTATCCCATCTGACAAAGATATTCTTTCGCTTCATATCGATTGGCACTGCTCTCATTAAGGTAATCACTATAAGCTCCTGGGCGGACAACTGAGGTAAAAAGTGAATTCTCGCAGGAAGGGCCTCAAACTTTGTCACAAGGGAGTTCTGAAGAGATCCCTATTGAGCTTCTGCTGCTGTACCGTCGTCCATACTCGTCTCTTCTCCAAGGAATAAAGCTTGAAGTATTGGTGAGTGTACAACAACTTACATTTCTAAAATTATGTTTCTTCTGCTATAAATCCTGTTAACTTTATTCCAAGTTTATGCACGCTCAAACTGCAAAGCAATGTTTAATGGTGATATATACATTTTTCAAACTAAGGTTTGTTATAGCGTAGCGCAATTCTCACGCATCATGAAGGTATACGTGATAACATATTTGTTAGTGTAACCCCGAAGCAAGCAGAATATAGTGCGTCAACGATATAAGAAGTCTTCAACAACTTCAAATAGCTGGACCACGCAAAAAGATAAGATTGGATGACGATTGAAAAACTTGATAAACCTTCTTGAACCTTTGTTAACAAAACAAAAACCTCAGCGAAACTATTTGTTTTAGATTAATTCCAGTTCTGCTTTAAAATGATCTTCAATTCGCCTACTGCAAATGCTACAAGAATGATTAGACTCGAAGAGAATAGACTTACACTAAACCACTCTTTCATTTGGTAGACGGAAAAGTAAATTTGCTTTTCAAACTTTGAATTCCTTCTGAAAGTAAAACGTCACAAGTTGTCTACAAATTGAAACCATTTCGACACAATAATCCAATAATGATGTCCTACAAAATACAACTGTATCTTTTTTTTTTTTAGACGTCAAACAAAATGTTCTCCACTGTCAAAAACCTTTTACCATTGCGTTCAAAACGTCGAAATTTGTGCTTAAACTTCGGTGATTGTCGTCTGGGAGTCGGTCATCAATAGTTTACTTAATTGCATTGTTCTGAGGGCGGAGAAAATTCAACAAACGATTTCCTATTTTGCTTTAGTTTCCTTTGTCTCAAGATGTATATTCATCTTTAACTAGTTATTTCGATACCTGAAAATATTGCTTTTAGATTGGAGGTGATAATTGGATTTAGATATTAACCATGCTTTATGACTGACTAGTGTAGTTCTGTGCGGACATGTATATTTGTAGAGAGAAAATGATTGAGACTGTTACCATGCGTAAATGTATATAGAGATCATATACCAGTAAAGCTAGAGTAATTTTGGGAAGGCAGGAAGGCATTAATCATGGGCACCCTATAATAACCATTACTGACACAGTTTTGGTGCTTCATGAAAATTCCGAATCTTTCGTTTTGGAACGGCAAAAAATGAAGTGGTTTATGGTTGTATATATTCTTTGCTTTAATCATATAGGATTAAATGTATTTGAGACGTTTTTGTACAAATGGGAAACGTATGGTACTGACTTAAAGCACGTACACGGTACGACATTAAGTAGCATTGAAATGGTTTCCCATAAGAATGGATATCGTATGGGTGAGAAACATACTACTATTCTTCCTTCCAGCAAGTACGTACTACATGCCGTACTATTCAAATGGCTTCCCATAAGAATGATTTTCGTATGAGTGGGAAACGTACAGTACTGGGCCCGGTTGTACGAAGTCTGGATAGCGTTATGCGTCGAATAAATCTTATCCAGTGGATAAAGTTATTGGATAACAGCATCGACTTATCCACTGGATAATGATTTATCCGCCCGATAGCGTTATTCAGGCTTCGTACAACCGGGCATTGAGACTTACAACACGTACACGGTATGACATCATGCTGTAAGATTGAAATTGCTTCCCATAACAATGAATATTGTCTGAGTGGGAAACGTATGCAGTACTGACTTGCAACACTTACACGGTACTACATGCGCTACATGCAGGAACATTGAAATGGCTTCCCATAAGAATGCCAGGTTATCGTATATGATTGGGAAACATACAGTTGCGGCATCGTTTTCTACTCGACCGTAATTTTAAAATGACTTCTCTACGACCATAAAAACGAGTCACAGTGAAGACTATGAAAAACGTGCTTGGAACAATCGAGGGCAGAAGGTTCAACAACAATCTTCACTTGGAGTTCAATTACGCCTTTTAAAGTTGATTCCAACTGATGGATTTCCACTTGACCATCACGAGTTACTTTACCACTGCAACGTTAGTTTATTTATACTGATGAATCTGCCGACTATGCTTCTTCATAGACAGTTTTAATTTCTGGTTTTCAGTTTTTTTCAGTTCTTCATTTTGTCTCCCTCTCTGAACACGATGCCGAATTTCCGTTCAATCACACACATGGTCTTAAAAGAGAATGAAAATTACGCCCAAGCTTTTATATAAGAGCTTTATAATTAGGAAATACAAAATGGATGAGAGGTTAATAAGAAAATACAAAAGCAAAATAATTATTTTCCTCAATGTAATTTTTTTTTTTTTTTTTTTCTACAAAGAACTTTGTCGATTTGTACTGAATTTGATCAGGCCTAGCCCGCCGCAGAAGTTGATCCAGAGTTCGATAAAATCGAAGTTTCTGTTTCTTTTTTAAATAGCCTGCGTAGTATTTTAATATATACTCAAAAAAAACAAAACAACAAAAAACAAAAAACAAAAAAAAACAAAAAAAATCAATATTTTCACTGTACTTGAGATGGCTTTATATCTCAAGTACAGTGAAAATATTGTTGTTTTTCTTTTGGAGTATATATTAAAATACTTCGCAGGCTATTTAAAGAAACGGAAACTTCGATTTTATATCGTCAGCACAAAAGAAAATATACGTAAAAAAAGTGTGGACAAAGTTCGTGGAAATTTCATATGATTGTGACCTTTCGTTTATGGAGTTCACGTCGCCCATAGTGCAGTTCGGGCGTGGAATGCAACATGCAACATTCACCATTTCTCTCTCTCTCTCTCTCTCTCTCATTTCTCTCAACCCCCCTCAAAAAAAAAACAAAAAAAACCCGATCTTCAATTTGTTATGATCCCTCAGTATTACTGGCTGTTTTTAAGCGACCTTCCTTGCATGGTTCATGGTTGCATGTCAATATTTAACTGACACCCCAGTTGTCTAAAAACGGCATGTTTCCCCCCGTCTAAATCCTTCGAACCCCTCCGCCCCAGAAGCAAACTTTTTTTTTTATTAGTGGTTGCTACTGAGTGATACCTCCTTGAATCGTGTCAATATTTAACTGATCCCCACCCCACCCAAGTTGACTAAACAAACGTTTTTTTTTAAATTGGTTATTTAAGACCGTTCCCTAAGCTCACAGTACGTCAACCTAACACTATCATGCACAAGCTTGGTTATGTAACACACCGCATGATACATGACCGTTAATATAAGTTTATTCATCTTTTAGCAGCAAATGAACAGGGTTCGTTCGTTCGAGTGCAGTGCAGCTGTTTTGTGGTTAGGGCGCTTCTCTTTGCATCTGCGTGATAACTGAACCAAGCTTGGTTAAGTTCTTCTTCCGATCATGCAAGCAAATATTTATCTCCAAAAACAATTTTATCACTGACTTCACACATAACTGGATGCAAAATCAAAAACGTTATTATCTTTCTTAAAAAATGCCTTCATTTGCACAAAAAATATTCGAATCGAAAACAGGAAATACAGTTAGTACAGTTTGTTTTCGTGAATATAAGGTTATACATCGATGTAGTCCCAGCAGAGGTCCGTCAAATACACCGTGGTCGTTAATCTTGTTAGAGGGGTTCTCAGTTGTTGTCCACAGCAAGTAATGCAGTTGCGACACATTCCCAAACGTTCCTAAAACCTGCACGTGGTGCAACATTGTAGAAGATGGTGAATTTAAAGACCTTTTGATCTTTGATGACAGATCTCTGAGTTTTGAATTCAAAAATAAACGAAAAACATAAATAAATAATAATAAGCTGCATTCAGGTCATGCAGCCGAACTTCAACGACACAGGCCTTTTTAGGTTGGGCGTAATGTTTTCCTATTTCATACCTCGTGTCATTCCCTTGAGTATATTTTCTTTCTTAAGCGGTTCCGCATGTGAAGACACATAAACATAGATACAACTCAAACAAAGAAGCTTTTTCTCAAGAGAATGACACGTGGTCTGAAATGGAAAACATTACTCCAGAAGTAAATAGGTCCACAGATAGATATAGACCCCTTGCACTGAGTCCCGAGAGGGATTGTTCTGAGGGACAAAACAATAGGCCGTCTTTTCTTATACAAAAAAAAAAAAAAAAAAAAAGGAAAAAAATTCATTGTTTTGTCTTCCAGAATAAATCCTCTCGAGACTCAGTGCAAGGGGTCTATAGCAGGCGCGCTTTTGAGCTTCTTACAACTAGAATTTGATTTTTTTCATACATAATAGCCGATGTTTTGTGCTTTAAATGAGTACTACAGTTACATTTATGCTGTCCAAAAACGAGCCAACATTTGATATGGTGGCAAACGTGAGAGCTGATCGACTCTTTTCTTATTGTTCTCAGCATGATTTCTATCCGTTATTCGGTACTGTATATTTGTTATACAAGGTTAAAATCTCTTCTAGAATTTCATTGGAAAATAAAGACGTACGTTGTTCAAGCTAAACATCAGAAGCGTTAAGAATCAATGAAGTTTGTTGCTCAATCCTGTTGGAAGAGGAATTATCAATTGAACTCGAGAGGGATTTACTTTAATGCGCTAACGAAGTGATTTCTTATCGCGCGCATTTCGATCGGAAATTCTCGACGAAGATGCCGTTCCGAAGCCGACAAAAGCCGCGCACAATCCCATCACTGGTATCATGATTCCTGGATTTTGTCATCAATCCTTCATCGTATTTCACGCTGATCACTACACCTAATCTTGAAACTCTAAGCAGACCATTACCTCACATCGTAGTTCGAAAAACCATCTACCAATCCTAAAGACCAACTTCCCCTTTACGCGTGAAGCATATAACGGTGAGTAATGAACTTTGCAAACATTCTACCGGGCTGTTTTTAAGTAGATTTTGAGATTTTGAGTCGGCCTATTTCTCACGACTCGCTTCTGCTGTCAAGTTATGATTTGAACCGGCGAGGTACTCACGATCTCAAGAAGCAAATATGACTGATTACGAAGATTAATGAAAGTGAGAGCTTGATCTATCTTTCAATGATCTTTTCCAATACTCAATCCATCTTAATGCTATTACTTTGAAGAGGAACATTTTAAGATAAATACGAGAAAAGTGTTAGTCAAGAAGCTCGAACGCTATGACGTCTAAAGTGCAAATTGAATTTTTTCTATATCTATCAAAAGAATGTTACTGTTTGACCCCAGTTTTTTTACCTATAGATTATTGGCCTCGACATTCAAATAATTCACAAAATAAGTCAAAAGGTTTGGGAATCTAGTAGCGCTCTGTATACTTACTGCAAGAGGTTAGCTGCACAGTAAAGTGTCCATTTGCACCTTCTTGAACATTTATTGGATCAAACAGAAAGCCTAGACTAGAGATCTAACATTTCACTTCTTCCCTAATTGCTATCTCTCCTTTGTTATGACTTAATTCTCTAAGTCCTGTAAAAGTCTGATTCAGTTTTTCATCATACGTTGCGTTGATGAATGTACCTGCGCGCTCTAATAGAACGCTTTATAAGCAAACTAGCCGGTGAGCTTTGCGTGTAGCCTCCGACTCCAGCATTGAAGCTATATACGGTATTTAATAGTTAATACAATTAGCAACAATTAAAGACGAGACACCGCTTCTACAACCAAGGAGGTTTGTCCGGGCGTGGTGTACATATGTCACTACTTCTCTCAAGTATGATAGTAAGTTTGTTAGTCAGCGTTTTTCTTGAACTGAAATATTTTGTCAAATATACAATTGCGCACATTTGCTCGATAATTCCACGAAGTGTACTCACTTCAATGTCGTGCTATATTCACGCGATATTGAATCCCATTTTGCTGAAAGATCATGGCATCGATATAACATACACTTCTACATAGCGATACTGTTAATGAGCAGCACGTATGTAGTGGCCGTATACTGTCCAATTTCAGTGCCAAGTTGCATTAAGCCATGTCCATTCTGTGCGTTATGATTTGATTTCCAAGAAAAGTCAAAATTAGTTTTTACAGTCTCTTATAACAGGTTTTTAGTCTTGACTGATGCAAATGCTGCACGGCTATTTTGCTTGAAAAGCATTTCAGTGCCAAGTTACATTAAGTCATGTCCATTCTGTGCGTTATGATTTGATTTCCAAGAAAAGTCCAATGATTAGTTCTTACAGTCTCTTATAACAGTATTTTACAGTCTTGGTTGATGCGAATGCTGCACGGGAATATATTGTAATGAACCCAAGAGTATCAGTGGACGCGTGAAGTTACGAAGAAGATGCTAGTATTTTTATGAGTGCTAATGCATACGATCTTTGTCTCTCATCCACTATTAACCTTCGTTATTGCCACTCAACGAGTATCCGGCAGAGTTAGAGTAGGTGATACATGAATTGATACAGCGAAGCTGACGTATCCCTTTATTCTTGTCTTGTAACATCTTTTCTCTCTCATCCACTATTATTAACCTTATTGCCACTCAACAAGTATCCGGCAGAGTTAGGGTAGGTGATACATGAATTGATACAGCGAAGCTGACGTATCCCTTTATTCTTGTCTTGTAACATCTTTTCTCTCTCATCCACTATTAACCTTATTGCCACTCAACAAGTATCCGGCAGAGTTAGGGTAGGTGATACATGAATTGATACAGCGAAGCTGACGTATCCCTTTATTCTTCTCTTGCAACATCTTTTGTTTCTCATCCACTATTAACTTTATTGCCACTCAAAAAGTATCCGGCAGAGTTAGAGTATAGGTGATACATGAATTGATACAGCGAAGCTGACGTATCCCTTTATTCTTCTCTTGCAACATCTTTTGTTTCTCCTCTCATCCACGATTAACCTTCGTAATTGCCACTCTGCAAGTATTCGGTACATTAACATAGATGATACATGAGTTGATATCAGTGAACCTGAAGTACTCTTTCTCTTGCAAACTCTTTTCTCTCTCATCAGCCAGTATTCGGTAGAGTAAGATAGATGATACATGAGTCAGATATCAGTGAACCTGAAGCACTCTTTCTCTTGCAAACTCTTTTCTCTCTCATCAGCCAGTATTCGGTACAGTAAGATAGATGATACATGAGTCAGATATCAGTGAACCTGAAGCACTCTTTCTCTTGCAAACTCTTTTCTCTCTCATCAGCCAGTATTCGGTAGAGTAAGATAGACGATACATGAGTTGATATCAGTGAACCTGAAGTACTCTTTCTCTTGCAAACTCTTTTCTCTCTCATCAGCCAGTATTCGGTAGAGTAAGATAGATGATACATGAGATATATGATTTGATATATAAATATTAGGTCTGGTTGATTATTCACGTGGAATCGTATTCCAATCTTCGCCATTGACTTACGAGAACTCATGTGTTAAGGGTCTTTCAATGAAGGCTTTTAACAGGTTAAGTAGAACAGATCCTTATTCTTCCGCTGGCCCACCGCGGAAACGTTGAGAAGTCCCCCTCATTGGGGTGACAGCCGGCCGCTCTAGATAGCGTAAGAAGAAAAAGTGCCGTGCAAATATCTATGTCCGCATTGATTGAGTTGGACTTGGCCCATGCAGCTTTTTCTTAAAGAATTCATAGCTCCTTCTTTCTTTCTTTCTTTCTTTCTTTCTTTCTTTCTTTCTTTCTTTCTTTCTTTCTTTCTTTCTTTCTTTCTTTCTTTCTTTCTTTCTTTCTTTC
>NW_022259282.1:21085-52606 GCF_009602425.1 Actinia tenebrosa | reverse complement strand
TATAGCTAAGTTGGGATACTTCTTTCTTTCTTTCTTCCTTTCTTTCCTTTTTTCTTTCTTCCTTCCTTTCCTTCTTTCTTTCTTTCTTTATTTCCTTCTTTCTTTCTTTCTTTCTCTAGTCTCTCTCCCTTTCTAGTAGTGCTTAGAAGAAACTACACTCAATGACGATAGTGTCTGATCAGCGCGCGCAAACAGACCAACTATAAATACAAAAAACGTCAATAAATATTTTAACGCATGAAAATCGCACGGCTTCCTCGCAAAAATGTTTGTACGTGATCGAGATGCCAGGACGAGCGGAACTTGGTCCGGAATGTACGCGAGTGAGTACTTAACTCCTCTCGATCATGACTTCCGAAAACAGGAAACATTTTACCTCACAGCTCTCTTGAAATAGGAAAAAACAGCTATTAAACCGAGTTTTGCGTGTTTGCAAGAAGAACCGCTTTTAAGAGATACCAAACTGTAGTTACATAATCATAAATGACTCACGTGTAGCAGAAGTCTTCTTTCTCTAGCCCAGTCAACCCTTGGTGAACATGCATATTTTTATTTTCGTGACTTAAGTATATCTTTGATCTCGATCAACTCTTCGTCAGGGCTACGGTTAACCGCTTGATACTAGATAAGTGCTTTGTAAATATTGACCTGAGTTCCTAATATTGCCGGTCAGTAGTGATGAACCATCGGTATACTAGCTAATGAGAACTAGCTCTCAAAAATTAAGCATAAAGAAGCAATATTTTAAAAGACAACAGCTAAATGCTTTGACAAAGCAAAGAAAAAAAAGAAGAAGAAGAAGAAGAAAAAAAAAGAGATGTTAGTCGACTAAGGATTCTATGATTTATTTTATTTTATTTTTTAATTGCATGATGAGTTCATGATCAAAAAGCTTATATTTTTTTTAGGTATCACTGGCTTTTGGGCTAAAATACATACAAAGCTGTATAAACAAATGTTGCAATTCTTTATGACAATATATATATATTCCGTTATTGTATCATTATGATATATTTTTAACTTTCGCGAACAATAGTTTATAATATGAATAGCGCTATATAAAAAATATATATTTTGTTATTATCATTATAGTATTCGTTATGACCTCCCCATTCCTACTAAATTAGTAAATATGGACTGCACTATTAACTAAACGAGAAGACCATTTCAATTATTGTTTAAAAAAGTTATTCTTAGTAATGACCCCCATTGATAACATTAAATCAGTTCGTAGAGAGTGTTCCGTTATAGCTCATAAATCAACAATTAGTTCCCGTCATCTAGACGAACTCTCTCGTCTTTGTATTCATGTTGAAAGATAAATATTGGTTCGAGTGGAAGCGAAAAAACAAATATTTAGGAAATAATTTGCTGGCGCTATGGGCCATTAGTTTGTCGTTGTGGTTGACTTAAGATAGCTATCGATAAACATTGCTTGTTTATTTGAGAGGCAAATGGATCGTGCCCACTCAATGGTGTCAAACTGATCAATAATTATTTGTCCTCTTTGATAAAGCCAGCAGCTTCTTAACATAAACATCTAAAATCTAAGTATTCATGGCAATTTTCTTTTTCACTCTGATGAAATATGTTTATCAAATTGAAATGCGAAAGCTCAAAAAAAATGTAAAACCATTAAGAAAAACAATACCATTTCAATATGTTGGACTGAGGCCACAAAGGGGCCATATTTCAGAAATAAACAAAAAAACAAAACAAAAAAAAATTTGATCTCCAATCGTTTGAATTTCGCTGGTATGCCTTTCAAATTTTCTACACTCATTGATCTTTATAGTGCTCTTTTGTATTCGCTAATTAAAAAAAAGGAAAAGATCTTGTTGCCAGATTTAAAAATCCTACAAATATTATGATAGATTTCCACGACTTTTTTTTCTCACGAAATCCAAATGAATGAAGATTCAAAGTTTCAAAGTCCAATTTGAAATTCACTATTCACTGACTGATTGGTTAATTGATGGGTTAACAAAGATACACCGGGATCTTGCGTGGATATTCCCTCCTACGAGTGTCGTAAGTACTTATAGTTCCGCTTTTGAGGAAGGCGTGGACCTACCCTGCGAACCATCCGTCCTGAATTCCTCTTTCATCAACACGTATTGTACCCTAAACATGCCTTAAACCACACGATGACAAAACTACAAGCTTAGCTTTGTCAGCATTAAAACTGGAGTCATAGTCCGTATTAGGTCATCTCATTCAGCGGATCGACTAGATCGTATTTGTAGTTTTGTCCCAAATCAGGGCCCCAGCGAATGATGAGTCTTTTAAAGTTTTCACTTGCGGTGCACGGCATTTCATTTTTGGTATGAATGTGTTCGTGTAATTGCTGAAATATTTTTTAACGACAGGGTTGTCCTGCTTTCTGTTCGATTCTAGTTACAGATCTTTTTATGCCATTTGGCACGATTAAGGAAGGTGAATTATTGAGGTAAATCATATCTCATCAACAAGGGTGTATCTACATCCCTTACACTCCTACGAACCCTTGTTTACTGAGAAGATAAATGGCTAGTAACGATTGCGTTATCAAGAAAAATGATGTTTTACTGAAGGAGTTCCAAGTTCTGGCTAACATTAACTCATGATCAATTGATGGGTTGCAAGCATTCCCAAGAGAGTTAAAAGACAAAAACATGGCGGCCATTGTGGTACCGTTAACAATGGATGCTAATGAGAAATCTTTTGTTAAATGGTACCAACATGGCCGCGATGACGTAACGTGCAAACGAAGAATGGAGTGGATTTACTGATCTCTAGATGTATTCATTAATTCAGTAACATTAACTCATGATAAACAATTAGGCAAACCCGGATACGACTTCACATGCTCGTCAACTACGATTTCCACCAATAATCTAATTTCGAATTTGTCTTTGCTCAGTCTTAGCCTCAATAGACCTCTTCGGCTCTAACGTAATATTTTCCCATTTCAGACCACATGTCATTCCCTGGAGTATCATTTCTTTGTTTAAGGTTTGCGCTCGGTTGCACATGAGAAGACACATGAATATGAACACAGCTCAAACAAAGAATCTTATTCTCAAGGGAATGACACGTGGTCTGAAATGGAAAACATTTCCCCAAGCCGAAGAGGTCTATTGCTGGCTTTCACTCAGCTGATAATAAATGTCTTTGAATCTCATTATCTCCTCCACGTGGTGGTCAAACACTAGTGGCCACACCATGTGCTGTCGGCTAGAAAGAATTCTATTGAAAACTAGCGATTCAGCTGATGAACATTCTGAACGAGACGAAATTATGTCACTAGTGCAGCTCAGCAATTGTGTCCAAATGTGTTCTTTTCTTTTATTAAGGTCCATTGTATAGTAAGGAATGTAAGCACTACGGAACAATACGACTTGATTAAAATGCCACGGGTTTTGGTTGAATAGCTGAATATTATAACGCACAAACGAGACTAAGACTGAGCAAAGAGAATTCGAAACTGGGGTATTGCAATTTTTACTCTCGTCTATCAGAGACTCGGCTTAGTTCTTACTCATTCGCAAAGTAATGAAGATGTGAATGCTTCTGCAACCTGGATTTGCAGTTTCATGAGGCCCTAAGGTCGCTTCTGTTATGAAACTCCTGAACCCAAAGGGCGGTATGTGTAAAAGGAACTCTTCAAGGCCAATTGCAAATCCTATTCAATAGTGACACTGTAAAGTGATGATTAAAATATATATGGTCTTCAAGTAATGAGAGATATGAGTTAACCCAGCGCACGGGTGGCCACGGTCCATGTAGTCCGTGATATCTTTAAATCAGCCTAGCTTCATTACACCTCATTATAGTCAAAAAGAAGTTTCCAATTGGAAGAATTAATACAAAACACATTTTTAGTCGATCTGGGTTTTCCATCAAACGACAAGCGACAGTCCAAGAGGAAATTAAGAGCGAAGTTCCGTGATCGGTGTTGTTTTCCGATTATCATTCCAAGAAGCACTGATTGATTTCATTCCTGAGATGGTAGTTGACAAGATTCAATGAACGTTCTATAGAAAGATTATAGAAAAGAACTTTGTGAGAATGAAGTTGATTGCTTGTGCAGATGTTGTTGTCTGGGGTAATCATAATGGTGCATCAATGCACGTACGTATGTTAGTACTATGCATGTATGTAGCAACTGATTTTTTTCGCATTACGATGGAAAAAAGTGTCTGCCTCTTGTATATAATAATAATAATAATAATAATAATAATAATAATAATAATAATAATAATAATAATAATAATAATAATAATAATAATAATAATAATAATAATAGTTATAATAATAATAACTTTATTAATGTCTCTATATCTTCTAGCCGGGCACAAGTGCACTACTAATCGGGGAGACATATATAGGTCGTCTCTTATAGCTGTATGGCTTCTTGTCCATAATTTCACTCTTGGCTAAACTAAACTCAAGCAAAACCTTACCAGCTAAATCCCAGTGATCCGTGAGTTATAGCCGTGCCCTGATTTGGGCAAAGGACCAACGCTTACTTCTTGAAGACATTCATTGTACATTTATTTATTTTGGTTTTCCTGCCTTATCGTAAGCTATCCAAACATCTTTTCTCGTGTTTACTCGTAGCAAAAGAAGCTTTCGGATACCTTGTAATCAGTACGTAAAAAGCCATTCATTTTCCACGCAACGACTGAATGGTTACGCCATGTAAATCCATGCATGTCAAAAGCTAGATGGAAGAGGAGTCATTAATGTTTGAAGTATCTTTAAGTGGTACCACTATAAGCAATCGTATAAGCTGTACGTATACCGTTAAGTGTAGCTTACACTCAATATAAGTACCGTGGTAATTGTTTTAAGATTAAAACGATTAAATCTAATTCAAAATTACAGCACAAGTTCAAGTGATTTTTTTCCTCTAAGTTTGTTCAGCTTGGATTAAAAATTGTACAAATATATATCTAAACAAAAATATTTGTACAGGCCAAACGATTTGTTTTTTGACTTACGTCATGTTGATTATTTCATTCATTGGATTTCTTTCAAACTTTTAAACTTTCTTATACTTTATCGAATGAAACAACCTCTGCGCCGCCAGTAAAAGCAGGGCATGACTTACTAACAGATCGGACCTGAAACAACCTCTGGACTGATCTAAGTTTGAAGGCACGACTGACAGACACATCGAATGGAAATTTAACGTGTTAGGTTAGGTTTTACGAAGGGAAGAAAACTGTTAAACTAGAGGACCCGAACAAAACCCCTTGAATCAAAGGACAGAATATCATAATGTTGAAGAGAAAATTTTTAAAATGTGAACTTTCCGTAACAGTTTTTTTCATTCGCAAAACAGTGTTGATAAAGTCTATTTTTGAGAGGCATTTTTTTTCTTTTGCGTAGTCAGATGCGTGTATCGGAATCCCTTACTTGATCATTAATTTTTATTCATTGGCTTCCTGTGTCAAAACTCACGTGAGAAGACGATTAGGCCACTTGACCCTCACTCTTGGTCTTCAGTTTCTGATTGTAACTCACTAAATCCTATCACCACCACCACGGTTCTGCCATTAAATCTACTCAGGAAAATGCTAGAAAGTTGACAAGAGACGGAAGTTGATAAGAAATATGCCGTCAAAAATCCAACGCACTTGATCCCAACAATGTATGTATTGAAATTTGTTAACCATTAATGAGCCGATGATGTTTTCTGGGCGAATTTTTAAACGCATGCTTCCAGCCAGACCATTCCTTTAAGCAACTTTAAGCCTAATACCGACAAAAACCGCACTATCTTAGCTGTCATTCACGGTATATCGGCTTTTTGACGCCGAAACGCATAAAATCCAAAAAAAATTTCAAAAGTTCTTCATTTTACATTGAGCTGCTCTTCGTGCAGGTCAAGGACGTCCATAACGCATACAATATTTGGAATTTTGATAAGGAGTGCGATATTGCCTCTTATCTACTTCTCACGGGATCAGGTATGGACCTCTGTAATTCTAATAATGTCAAAAACAAATTTTTGATTTTGCGATAATTATTATCTAGCTAATCTCTCTCTTCATATATAAACTAGTTAGATATGTGCGTAATATTTTATTCCAACATGAAAATAATTTATTCGCCATATGAACAAATTCTCTGGTCTAGCGCTTTCTATTTAGCAAAAAAATTTCTTCAGAACGACTAAAATTCTTTCCGTTTTGTGAGTATTTTATCGAACGAACACAAGCACACGTGTATTATGTAATGATTATTACGCATACGAACAATGTAAAAATATTTCTAAGCATGGAAAGATTACTATTTTTAATAAGTTAGTTTTGTCTGTTAAAACTAATGCAAGATTTCAGTTTTCTATGCCTTTAGATTACAAAAAGAAAAGCGTAACTAAGAAAGCCGCTACTTTATTTTGAGAACATAGGCTCAAAATTTATTTTTGGAATCATTTCTTTACAACTTTTTATATAATTTGCAAGAGGTAACTTCACTTTTGTAAACAACAAACCATGGTTTGCCAAACAGGAAACAAACTCTTGAAGTTGGCTTTTTGACGTTGTCAACGATATGCTCTGTCGAAGAAATTACTACTGAGGACGTCGCTCAACTAGTTTAAAACTTTAGTTCACTTATTTTAAAAAAAGAAAAACGATCGTGGTTAAGCACCAATAGATAAGTCAGCCAAAGATGGACCAAAGTAAATTATGGGTTTGAATAAAACGCGCGCGCATGCACCTCTGTACTATACTGTATGAACATGCTAAGAGCTGTAGAACACGAGAGAAGCAAGCTTAGGAACATGAAGCGTAGTTGAGTAGCGTTTCTCATGCTTTTCGAGTTCTCTATAGCTCCCAGAGTGTTCATGTAACAATACCACTTGAAAATTCAAAGAAATAAGCAGTTCTCTTATATTGCTTTTATAAAAATATTTTTGAATGTGTGCCGATGAGGCTATTCTAAAAATGGGTCTTATAAATGTCTGGGATTTGAAGAAACTGTCATTCCTAACATTAGTTGTATTGATCTCAGTTCGAACAACATGTACCTTCACTCAAACAAGTTGTTCTAATTGTTCTTAATGGATGACGATGCAGCATTTGATATGCGGTTTTTTTCAAGCGCAGACTGAAGCATGAAAAAAATTAGGAAAAAAAAAACTTTGGAAAAAACAACCAATAAAGCAGCAAAAAGGAATGATTTATACGATAACATGAAACGTGGTAACAGAAAAATAGCTTTCAGTAAACCAGGTCCAGTTTTAGATGCAATATTTATTCTTGTAGACTAAAAAAAGATATTCTGTGTATTCTGGATTTTTTTTTTTTTATTTTTTTTATTTTTTTTTTTGCGCATGGGTAATTCCTACAAGGCGTATACGAGATCTGTCATGTCTGTAAGCATAAACCACTTTCACCTGCTCGTAATAAAAAAGGCATTTTTTAATTGTACCACTTCAAATTCTACTTCGAACTCTTCAAATCAGGCTTGAAAGAACAATTCAAAAGTCTAAAAATAAAGCACTTGAGTTAATAACTGCATTTTAGACTTTAGAAAACGGTGCTGGAGGCGAAAATTTTTTTGGGATTCAAATCTTCCAATATTAATCATATTTGATCGATCTTACGAATAGGATCTTTAGCAAATGTTGCCAAAATGGTTCCCTCGCTCTGCCATAAGAATCGCACATGTTTATCTTGTCATCATAAAAAAATCTAAAGGATCGAAAATGTCAGCGACCATTACCATTATTTAAGACTTCTTTTTACGAAGAAATATATTCAATATAAACAAGAAAATAAAATAAAAAACATATGCATTCGTCTGTCTCTTTAAAAAAAACAAACAAGCTAGACTAGTTAAGTAAAGTCTAATTAAATTAATAGCATTCGCTGTTTTGTTTAACCGGCTTCGAACGAAGCAAACTGACACTAGATAGGAAAACAAAGATTCTCAAATGGGCAAGGTATTTCAGTCCTAACTGTACAGAATCTACAAGACATCAAAGGAACACTGATTGACGAGATTTCAAAAATAGAATAGAAAAAATTGGAATCATTTTTATAAAGATAGGTTAAATGATTTATAGTACCGTCAACGAAAAGCAATTCAGGAATTCCAAAATGCACATGTCTAGATTGGGATCTACTTTATCTAACATATATAGTAGCCTGATTTCAGAGGCTTCGCTTCAACGAAGTAATTCTGAGCAGATCAATCTCTTAGCTACTCATAACCTTACTCAAAATTAATTTATCTAAGTCCCGACTACCAGAGTGATATAATAATAAATTTTACCGAAATAAAGGAGATCGCAATTCAGATAAAACAGTATTGCAATAGACGTTTTTAAAAATCCTTTTCCTACGTATCTTTTTCGAATGTTCCAAACTGTCGTGTTGTGGTTTGATTTGTATGGAAAATTGTTAAATAAATATTGTTTTATTTTATTTTTTATTTTGTTTATGCCTGCCCTTGTGTTGGTGGGCCTTCAATGACTTCATAGTATCCGCCCTGCTTAAATAAAATAAGTATATCACCATTTTATATTGTGAGATACAAATTCGGTACTTATGTATATATATATCATAAACTGGTTTCCAGTTTGGCGCACTGTGACTCACACACACTACCACCACATTGAATATTCTATGCATACAACTCTCAACTAACATCCATCCATCCATCTTGCATCCATAATATACGGTAGAAGACTAGAAGCACAAACGTAAAATGGTTGTCATTCGATTTAAGTAAAAGAACATTATATGTCTGGGCTATTGTATACTAATTGTAAATGTGACTCCACTTCCCTAATTTTAGAAAATGCTTTGACTATTGCTATCGAGTCCTAAGATTACAACTATTTTATCTGATATAAAGAACAATTACATTGATAGCAATTGTTCTTATCAACGGAAAAACTAGGCTTCAGGCACTAAAGATAATCAGATATAGAAACTAGTCATTGAGATGATACTGATATCCACTCACAGAACGTCCCTAAGCCGACTTTTTGTTTTAATCAATCAATCCAAGGACTTAAAACTTTTATTTTTCAAGCCCCACTTTAAGTTTTTCTTTAGTACGTTCAAGATTCTATTTAGTTTGCTGAGACTAGAGTTGTAGTCGAAAATCTAGTCTTCGAAAGCTAATGGGGTCTCTAAAAATGAGGAGTTAACAGCCTATGTGGGTGTCGATCCGCTGAACAAAGTGAACGTCAAAAAATCATCATAATTAGAAAATTTATTACGATAGTGGGAGTAAAACTTATCGAACTATCATATTATAATGGAATAAAGAGTATAGAAGCTCTCAAGACGCTGCTTTTGGCTTTGTTTAACGAGCTTCTCGCAAGCGCGTAGGCGGTCAGATGGTCAGAGTCGTTTTCGTGTGTTTTATAAAGCCGTACATGGTAACGTGGAAGACTCTATTTTTGAATAAATGATGCTACGGAAGCAGGTTTGCACCATTAACATGGAAATTAACCCAGTTTTGAGCTATAAAATACCACCAAATTAAGGATATAAAAACAAGTTCGCAGTAGACTTGAAGCACTCACTGAGACTGGAATTCGTGGTCCCATAGAAGGTAGCGCTTTGTGATATATTCGGGTAAGGATTCTTTCACGTCATTATCATTTTTGAGTGGCTTAAAATAATAATTCAAAAGTGTCTCCAAAAACTACTCGCATCTTTTATCTTTCTTTGTGATCTACTGAGTCTTTTTCCTTGGCTGTAAGTCAATGTATTCCTTGGGAAAAGCATACGATAATAGTATAAAATTAATAGAACTCTATACTGAGAAACCTCGTAGGTTTTTAAGATAACTTTTAAGCGAATTTGATTTTGAATGAGTTAATATTCTAAATAATTCTGAAAACTAAACTTATTCTTAAATCTCATCCTACTTCTTTGATTTTGAAAAAGCTGAGACGTAGTCCTAATTCCAGTTCAAATGCCGAGTAATCGTTTCATTATTGGTTGTATAAAATCCGTGTATAACTGAGTAAAGGCCAGTGTCATATTTACACTTAGATACACAAATTTGACTAGTGAGGAATTGATCTAGGGACAGTCAGTGATGCCTAAAAATTTTTTTGATGCCTTAATTTTCAAGTCCTTCTTGGTTTAACAAAGCACTTTAAAACGTTCTAGTGAGGCAACGTGATTTGATTTATGAAGCCTACGCGCAGCAGTGGGTGTCATCGTAGTTAAACGATGATTTAAAAAATCTATCCGTTTGTTTGAATTCATAAATCAGAACTTGCTTAATTTGAAGGATCTAGAAACCATCTATAGTTGCTTGAAATTTTTGATTTCTTATAAAACTTCTTAGTCTCTCTTTAGATAATTCGTATCGAGATCGCGGGTTCTTGATATCGGTGATAATTAAGTTCCGGTTCTGAAGTGATCATTTATAATATCATCCAACACTCATAGTATCAATCGAGTATTTAATTAACTCAACTCTTCATAATTATACAACAAACGATTGCTTCAAACAATAGCCTAAGATTTCCCAACAATGATTTTAATGCTAAAATACCGAATACTTATTAAATATAGCTCTTCTTATTGTTATCAAAATACTTCGGTGATGAAATCAGGACATTTTGGGTATTGTTCGGTCTGGGTTCGTCAGAGGTGTGGGGTCTCAAGGGAACACCTTCGTACGAGCATAAAAGTGACAGAATCTTTCTTGTCTGGGATCGGAAAGTTAAGTAACTCGAGGTACCTAGTTTAGTTGGGGATCGCTACATTCACAGTTGATATTAAAGAACATCACGGAGAACTGTTTTTTCCAGAACCTACTTTTAGAGGTAACGTACTCATCACTGATGAATCATTTGACGTACTTTGATATATTTTGATTTCTAAATTGCTCATTTTCAACAAGCTAATTTTGGCGTTTGTTTAAAAATCAAACACGTTGTAGGCGTAGAACTTGCGCAAATATGTATCACGCAAACGGAACTGAGATAGCCTCGCGTCACACTTGTGAAAAGACCAGTGAAAAAATACCACTTGTTAAGACAAATCTTATACTCTACGTCAGTAAGTTTTTTCATCTTTTCGCGGTGTAAAATTTACCCTTTTATCATTACTGTTTCATTAGAAACACCGACGCAGCTCWCACTAGTTTTTAGYTAGTTATATCTTCTTATACCCTAAGGAAGCGTTAGTTTTTCAAAGATTTCCTCTGTAAAGATATTAGTTCCTGAAAAAAACATCTTTAATTCTGATCTGTTTTTTGTCTTCTGATTGAGCTTATCCTTTTTACACTCAGATAAAGAGGTTTAACCTGGTATTAGACCATTTGGCACTTTTTTCCCAACACTGAACAGAAAACGACTCGAATTTTATCAAGTCATATGAGCAAAATTTTCATGTTTTTTTAAATAATATCTTTGGTTTATTTGCCTTAATTCAATATATATTCGTATAGTTGCAAGCATATTAGTTTGATAAAATTGATAGTATTAGTATAAGAGGCATAAACCAAGCTTTTGCATCTATATGTAGTTTTGAAGCCGGAACTTCAACTAAATTCTTAACGACTCCATAAAACGGAATCGTTGTATCATCCTTGAGTCAGAGGGTAAGGCAAGAATTTTTTGAGAATTGCTAAAGAGGTCTTTCTAAGGTAGATTAAAATTTATTTTCATCGCTTGTCAGAATTTCCAAGGAGTTTAGAAAATTCAATTTTTTGAGCTTCAAAAATGTCTAGCATAAATAAAATGGAATGTTTATGATCTTTTAAGTACTAAAGTTTAAGTATCTTTAGTTTTCCAGTGTATGAGACTTGTGTTTGAAATTTTGCTTTGCTTTTACAAGACAACTTTTGATTAGAACCTAAAAAATGCGTTAAAAAAACACACGAGTATACTTCGTAAAGCCTCTTTTACTCAGACGAACCACTAATGTCCAAAAAGGTGTTTTCACTTGCAAAGACATGTTTGGGTGCCCTCTACCGACAACACATCTCTCTTAAAATTTCTTATATTTTGATTTTGTATTTATCGTATAATTAATGCTGATAATACAAGCATAAGAAGCTAAACGTTCTTCATGACGAGGCAACAAGTTCAAGCAAGTATGGATGCGGTTTTCGATGCAAGTAAACTAAAACAAGAGAAAAATGAGTCGGACTTCGTTTACCGGCAAGCGGTAGCGCAGCAAAGAAGGACCCTAATTATGAACCATCTCAATGAAATTACAGAAAACGCATTTGGTTTTTGAAAGAGAAGCTGCCAAAAGGCACCGACTATTTGCCGTAAACAAAGGCACTTACCGAAGTGCAATATTAAGTGTTAGACAAATTGAATCGGCTTAATCGTTTGTCTATTGATGCCTCGAGTGAGGCTGCTTCTGAAAGACGATTAAAAATTATGTTAGGCTCCTTGAAAAAGCATAAAAAGCTCTCGGAATACAACTTTGCTCTAACACACATAGATTACATAATCTTAGTGCTGCTTGCCTCCACATTTTAGCTTACAATTTTCATGACCAGCAATTTCTGGAATTGTAATTCCTTTGTTTAGTGTTTGAGTCCTGTTGTTGAGTGACACAATTACTCGATTAAACTGAGATGCGGTCGGTATATCTTGACACTGATTCACCTGATTCACGATATCTCAACTCTGAAAACCCCATTAAAATCATGTGTTTAACAAATGTTTGACTGCGTTGCACTTGTTAAATTGGAATAGTAACTTTTAGCTTGTTGTGGGATGCGCGCCTTAGGCATTGACATCGTGGAACGCAAGAGTTGGACGTCCAAATTTTAGAACGGCGGTATCGCTTTGTGTTCCATCCGCCGCCTTCAACCCATAGACTTTTAGATTACAACCTTTTGTTTATGAAATACTAATCATTTTAATACGTTTGTACACAGATCATCGTAAATTCAAGAAGTTGGTCGAAGAATAACCGTGTTTTAAGATGTCAAGCGTAGCCTCCCAAGCAGCAATAATACTTTTACTAGAAATGTGTCTTACAACTTATGTCTTCTCAAGTCAGTGGCTGTAAGTATTTTCACAATGGATGTATATATAATCTTGGAATGTTGTAATGTTTGAAATCTGGGCGATGGACTGCTAGAGACCAAGGCGCCACAATAGCAGTATGCAGCTTTCTGTAGTCTACTGACTTCGAGATCTATCTTGATAAGGCATTGCGCTCTGGCGATCTTGAATTGCGCTCTCTACCGTTAAATCATCAAAAAGATAATTGTGTTTCTAAATCATGTTAAATCATAAAACGCGATGTAAAAACTAAGTTGTGTGCAAAATTGGAGCGGATTTAATTCGAAGTCCAACAGCTGCCTTTCTATATAACCTTACAGTACTATGGACATTAAAATCGCCGCAAGATGACACTGAATTTGCTTATGCCAGTAATTTCATTTCTTTCGACATTTGAATATTTGGCTTCAGTTCTTTATTCCTGGATAATTACTTCGCTGAGAGCTGAAACGTCTACCGTGAATCGGTCACGGGCCTCTAACAAATGTTGATAAAAAATCTGAAAACGTTTTCGATTATCGCCAATTTCGGAAAGGTGTCGCAGCCCTGGAGCACCCGCCTTTCACCTCTGGAGTCCGGCTAAGGTTTAATTCCTGGACTTGGCATCACGTGTGAGTAGAGTTTGTTAGAGTCTCTCCCTTGATTCAAAGGTTTGTCTTTGGAATCTTAGGTTTCTCACCTTCCGCAAAGCCAACACACTAAACTATATGGATTAGCCGTTCCCTGACTTAAATCAACCACAATGGGATTGTTTCAGGGTTCGATCTGTGAGTTAGCCGTGCCCTGACTTAGATCAACCTCGAAGTTGTTTTAGGGTTCGATCAGTGAGTTAGCCATGTCCTGACTTTGTAGATCACACCAGAGGTTGTTTCCGAAGATATCGATAAAATTTGAAGGCATTGTTAACTCAATCAATATATTCATAATTGCCTCGAGATATTTATTTATTATCAAATAATTACTTTAACTTTCCTGGAGTCCAATTCGGTAATTACGTAAATTAATAGCTTCCATTTTAACTGTTTTTCGATGGAAAAGGAAACGTATACATAAATAAAAATCAATGAGAATTGAGTGTCGAATGTTGTAAATATAGAATGTAGTGGTAGTGCGTGTGGAGCTAACAACACGGAAGAGCCCCGTACAGGGAGTGGTGGTTTTAATATATATATATTACAACAGATCGGCCCTTATTTATAGTTCGCCCATTGTTTAGAATATCATGTGAATGCGTACTTTTCTTTTTCAAGATTTTTGTGCTACGTTCTCAAAACATCCCTTTCTATTTCTTTTTGTTTCTTTATTTTCTTATTTTTATCGCAAACAACAAAGAACAAACTTAACTTACGAAAGTGTTTTATACTTGCGTCACAGATGATTAAAGATATTTTTCCTTTCCGTCATCACCTGTGGAGTTTGCTTACGTAATTTTACGTGTATAAGTTTAAAACATAAACTTTCATTGATATGTGTGTGCGTACAATGCTTAATTGTCGTTATACGTCATAGCACTGAAGATGGCCAATATCGAACAAAAGCGTATTTTAAATTTGTTTTTCATTTGTTTTTTTTTTTTTTTTTTTTTTTTTTTTTTCTTTTTTTTTTTTCTTTCTTTTTTCTTTCTTTCTTTCTTTCTCCTTTTTTCCTCTTTTTTTTTCTTTCATTTAAACAAACTTTATTCAATAACCACTGAGTAATTTATTTTGATTATTCAAATTTTTCCTTCGTAAAGTCAAGAAAGGAAGAAGAGTAAATGCTTTGATATTTTTCTCTGTTTGGTTTTCGTTCGTGATGAATCAGTGTATGGGCGTACAAAATAGAATATATCATAGGGTCGTAACTAGGGGGAGCACAGAGGTACACGTTAAACCCGCCATAATAGCTTAAGGTCCGCTCATCTATTTCCATTTTGCTTAAAAATTGCAGGTAAATGCTTGTATGTTTTTTATTGGAACCCCCCTTTTTTTTTCTTTATTTTGGTTCTGCAAATCATTGCCTGTGCACCCCCACCCCCAGAACTATAATATCTTGATATTTGTCTCGCTCATATGTAAACTGAATAGACCTCTTCGGCTCTGACGTAATGTTTTCCCATTTCAGACCACGTGTCATTCCCTAGAGTATCATTTCTTTGTTTAATGGTTGCACATGAGAAGACACATGAATATGGATACAGCTCAAACAAAGAATCTTATACTCAAGGGAATGACACGTGGTCTGAAATGGAAAAACATTACCCCAAGCCGAAAAGGTCTATTTTTTGTTTTCCGTCCTGTTCCTTGCTACTACCAAGTTCTAGCTAGCTCAACCCGAACCTTTTAAATCTTAACTAAAATAGCGAGGAAAAAAACTGAAAAAATAACGAGTAAAACTAAAAAATAATTTTTCTCATAGATCGCTCGCCTTGACTGGCTCAAGCCCATCTCGTTTCAAATCAAAGAAAAACTGCGATGAAATTGGTCAACTACTCAATCACAAGCAAGTCCAAGTCTGCAAGAAAAACGTTGATGTGATGGACAGTGTGAAGAATGGAGCCAGCGTAGCTCTTCTTGAATGTCAACATCAGTTTCGATATCGTCCTTGGAACTGCACGACTGTTCAGTTTAGCAAATCTCCTGTTTTTGGAAATTCTGTAAATGGAGGTGGGTGTGGTCAAATTTTTTATACACTTATTTCAATAAAGTTAGTCACAAAGGAACTAGAAAGCTGACATCAATGAGGATCATGGAAAATGTTCGTATATATAACAAGTAAAGTTTTTTTTGATGCCAACTGCAGCTTGAGGATGCTCAATAGAGGTGAGACTGTAACTGGTAAAAGATGTGCAAGTCCATCAACAGTTATCAAGCGGTTGAAACATGTAATATATATCTACCCATAATCCTTGTCGGTCTCACGTTTGTAGCTTTTCAGGTGACTAGCCTTATTGAAATAAGTATATCAAATGCGTGTACGCCAAATATCCGTGAAACAATTGTATTTACCAAAGCTAAGCGGTATTCACGAAGTGTACCATTTGGCACAAACAGCAAAATAGCTGCAATTAGACTTTTTTTTTTTTGTTGCATGGAAAAATGGAAATGCAGTTTTTACTTTCCCGCCAAAGTCTTTTTCCCCAGCGCAGTTTACAAACTACAAATATACAAAGGGAGGTGGCCTTGGTAAAAAAGTAACTCTTAAAACTGAGTCTTTTTGTCTTATTCTTCAGGCACAAGAGAAGCCGCATTTGTTCACGCGATATCATCAGCAGGAGTTGCCTATTCCGTGACACAAGCCTGCAGTGCAGGACGGTTAGGCAAGAAATGCGGCTGTGACAAAAAATACCGTGGACAGTCCTCTCAGGGATGGAAATGGGCTGGCTGCAGCGATGACATTGATTTTGGAATCAATTTTTCTTCGCGTTTTGTGGACGCTCGTGAAAGAGGCAGAGGAATTGGAACGCCAGCGCGCGTAAAGATGAACTTGCATAATAATATGGCAGGGCGTTTGGTAAGTTAAGATTTCTTGTCACTTTTCATTATAATGCTTATTTTGTTGTTTATAATCAACTGAGATCTGACAGGTAGAGCTCTTAACCTTGGGCGTAATGTTTTCCATTTTCAAACCACGTTTCATTCTCTTGAGAATAAGATCCTTTGTTTGAGTTGAGTCTCTATCCATTTATCTTTTCATGCGCAACCGTTAAACAAAGAAATGATACTCTAGGGAATGACACATGGTCTGTAATGGGAAAGCAGTGGATAAGGTCTATTTACGCTACCTGGCTACATTCGATTTTCTTTTCATGCGCAACCATTAAACAAAGAAATTATACTCTAGGGAATGACACATGGTCTGTAATGGGAAAGCAGTGGATAAGGTCTATTTACGCTACCTGGCCATATTCAATTATCTTTTCATGCGCAACCGTTAAACAAAGAAATAATATTCTAGGGAATGACACATGGTCTGTAATGGGAAAGCAGTGGATAAGGTCTATTTATGCTACCTGGCCATATTCAATTATCTTTTCATGCGCAAACGTTAAACAAAGAAATAATATTCTAGGGAATGACACATGGTCTGTAATGGGAAAGCAGTGGATAAGGTCTATTTACGTTACCTGGCTACATTCAATTATCTTTTCATGCGCAACCGTTAAACAAAGAAATAATACTCTAGGGAATGACACATGGTCTGTAATGGGAAAGCAGTGGATAAGGTCTATTTACGTTACCTGGCTATATTCAATTTTCTTTTCATGTGCAACCGTTAAACAAAGAAATAATACTCTAGGGAATGACATATGGTCTGACAGGAAAATATTACGCTCAAACTAAAGAGATTTACAAAAGCCACCTATAAATTGTAGAGCTAACAAAGTGTGAACTTTATTTAAAAAGAACTTGTCAACATGCTTTGCGCTCTCACGCGCGCGCACATTAACATATTTCAAGAAAATAACCTTCCGTTATTCTAATTCGATATTTAGGCTTTCACATAGTTGGAGCCTAGCTTTGTTGTGATTGTCACACGCTGTGATACAACAGTCGAAGCTTAATAGATTTTTCTGTTTATGCGCATGCTCCAAATTTAATAAATTCAATAGCATACAAATACTACTGTTGTTGCGCTTGTTTAACTTTTTTTCTAATCTTTATTCATGTCATTCCATAGGCCATAAAGAAGTTTATGAAGCTGCAATGCAAGTGCCATGGAGTATCAGGCTCCTGCAACATCAAAACTTGCTGGAGAGACTTGCCCGAGTTTACTTTGGTTGGAGACCACATTAAAGAAAAATTTGACGGCGCTACGGAAGTCGAGCTCAAACTTATCGGGGGCAAACATGTACTTCTCCCGCAGGATAATAAGTTTAAGCCCCATACTAAGCTAGACCTCGTCTATTTGGTCCCTTCGCCGAATTTCTGCGATCCAGATACGAGTACAGGTTCGTTAGGGACTCATGGACGCCTGTGCAATAGAACATCTCAGGCCATTGATGGATGTGACCTGATGTGCTGTAGACGCGGATTTATAACGACCACAGAAATAAAAAAAGAACGGTGCAACTGTAAATTTTACTGGTGCTGTAAGGTTAAGTGTCAAGAATGTCGAAAGACTGTTGAAGTCAATTACTGCAAATAGTCACCAGAATCAACAGAAGAGCAGATATTGTAAATAGTTGGACTTCAATAATGCGTACAGCCAATCGGAGATGCATGTCGACTATCCATAGACGTGGATATACTGTATAGCCCAAAGAAAAGTAGGGAATTGTTGGGTTTCAAGCATTCCCAAGAGAGTCAGTTACAAAAGACAAAAATATGGCGGCCATCTTTGTGCGGTTAAAGGGGGACTAGCACGAAAATCTTCCAAAATAAATAAATTAATTCGGCTGAAACTTCAATGGAATAATCTTTAAGGGTTTAATAATCACTGGTTAAAGTTTTTTCTTTATATTCCAATGGGAAGTGTTATATTTTTACGAATTTCTATAGGTGTCTGTGACGTCATACACTCAACACTTAACACTGCTCCATACATTTCTTTGTAAATAACTTCATGTTGTACTTTAATTCTATTAAGCCCAAAGGTTCGCTGAGGGACTTAACGTACATAACTTGTGGTTAAAATCATTTTATGCTATCTTTTCTCCAATACTGAGTATAAAACTAGAAGATATTTTGATTACAAAATACAAAGAAAATGTATGGAGCGATGTTTAGTTTTGAGTGTATGACGTCACATGCTCAATAAAAATTCGCAAAAATATAATACTTCCCATCCAAATATCAGGGGGGAAAAATAACCAGTGATTATTAGACCTGTAAGGGTTAGTCCATTAACGTTTCAGCTGAATTAAAATTCGGACGAATGAGAATGAGAAATCGTTTGTGAAAGGGCACCAGCATGGCTTGATGTAACGTACAATCGAAGAATTGTAATCCAGTAGCCGAAATATCAAAACTCGAATAATCTACGTATTTTAGTTTACTAAGTGTGTAACGTTGACAAACGCTATATATCTCTATTGGACATTGCATTTTTATTTTCCACTCTGAGTGAAAAATTGTTTTCCCAAAGTTATACGAGAAAAATATCTCTATACCTAGCTACTCTGTATGGTTCTAAAATCACCGTATCTCGCTGTAACTTGCCCTTCACTGACAGTGTCAAAATCGGGAATTAATCTTTGATTAACTCGCTTTGAATCGTGCGCGGCGCAAAGCCGAACTGACTCAAATGTTCCATAGCTTATCTTAATTTGCGTTTTTAAAAAGAGAGGGTTCTGTTGAACTCGGCGTTGCCTTGCCTGGCTGCAAAATGGACGTCGTTAGCTTGAACGTAATGTTTTCCCATTTCTTTTTTGTTTGAGTTGTATATCCATATTCATGTGTCTTCTCATGCGCTACCGTTAAACAAAGAAATAATACTCTAGTGAATGACGCGTGGTCTGAAATGGGGAACATTACACCCGAGCTCATTAAAACTATAATATATCCTAAAGTCGTACATTTTCCAGAGCTCATTAGCTTCGTTTTCTTTTCCAAGCGGTGGGACTGAAAGAGCTCGGGTGGAAGATTGGCTTAGAAAGTTTCTTTCAACACTTTTGTCTCCAGATTAAAGACAAACATCTATTCAAAGAAAGTTAAGATGTGCTTCATGACTGCTCGTGCAACAACATCGATAGAACAGCCTAGAGAATTTTAGCAAGCTTCTATGGCGAGAGAAAAATAGTTCAATTGGAAAAATCCTAAGAGGTTTTTTTATCTGTCTATTCATTATGTGAGATATTATTATTTGCATATTTCTGACTATAAAATATGAAAGCATAAATCATTGTTTCGAAAGGAGGAAAAAGATGTAGGATGCATTTTGTTATAGCATCTAGAGCGACAACCGTAGACAATAGATAACGGACGCTATGCATTCTGGTATATCTTGGGTATTACAAGAATCATTTGTACACAAGGTAGACCAGAATGCACCACGTTCGCTATCACCGAAAACGACATACTTGTAGCAGTCGGTCATATGTCATAGTTAGGCATGCAAAAAGGGTATAGACTCTCTGCTGGACTTTATTGCACACACACAAAAACTATAAGCTAGATTGTGCGTTCAAATAGAGCTCTATTGTATTATTTTATTTTGTTACTTTTAAGAAACTCGATATGGTATCGTGCTTGTTTCGAGAGAACCAAAGAGCGATCCTTGAGGGACACCACAAATCCCTGCCACGAAGGCTATTCAGTGTAAAATGGTCGTGTAGTGTAGAAAAAAAGTATGTGTTTTACTAAATGAATTATTTATATTTTTGCTTTTAATTTTGCTTTTTTAGTTTTATTTATTTGTTCATAGTTTTATCGTAGACATTAAAAAAATTAAAGACGACTGAAATATTAAAAATTATAGCGTTGGTAATCGTATGATTTATTCATTTTTTCAAGGAAGTTATCATTAAAGTTCCTTCTTTTGAATCAATACTCTTAGAAATCAATGTGCGAAAGGAATAGACCCTTGCATTGATTTTCTACAGAAATTGTTCTGGGGGACAATACAATAGAGAGCTAGTCTTTTCTTATGGAAAAATAATCCATTGTTTTGTCCCCAGAACAATTCCTCTCAGGCCGTGACTTATAGTGCAAGGGATCTATAGCTGTAGATAAGGTTTTGGGGATGGACCAGTCTCTTTAACTAATGCCGGGCTAGAACCGATTATTCTACATTTCCGCACATTCAGGGCGAACCGGACCACCAATTATATTAATAATATTTAAATATTAATAGTATTTCAATAGTATTCATATTTTAATGTTAATAATATTTAAATATTAATAGTATTCAAATATTAATAATATTTAAAAGTTAATAATATTTAAGTATTAATAATATCAAAAGATTAATAATTAAAATAATACTATCAATTAGATTATCAATTAGATTATTAACTAGATTATTAACTATGAGGGAAAACACAATAGATAGAACTCAGTCACCAGGGAAAAGTCTGTAAAGATACATCCTTTTCCTAACTATTTTAACTCAATCATGTCATGAGGTCAGCCTGGCGTACTGTTTCAAAAAGGTTACCAGTGAATGAGACCACCTCACATTACCCACATTAATAACAACAGATATATTCAACATAACCACTACTGCTAGATATAGTATACCAATGGAATGTTGCCGGGTGCTGGATGGAAAACAACATTTGAACGAATCGCCTCCGGCTCGAGCGTGTAAATATAAATTGGCCACTCGCTCTTAATGCACATATTACAAAAAAATTCATTTCGAGATATTTTGTTTAAAAACTCCGTCTCGGGATTGGAAATTGAGCAATGACTCCCAGCGTGCAGTGTAAAATATATCAATATATTTTATTTCCGAGCTTGCCACGGCATGTAGCCAACCTTGACCTCAGGCTGTTGGTATCGTCTGCCTTGGTTTTGGCTTTTTGCCTCAAGATAAACTAACCAAGGTCAATGTATGCAGTTACATACTATATTGCTGTGTATGGACTTCCGTTTCATTGAGAGGTCACGAACATATAATTAGAACTTCAGAGGATTGTCCTCGTTTTCTATCAGGAACTGAGAAGGCCTTTACAAATAACTTAGTTGGTGAAGCCTCCACTCTGCCGGCCCCCATTACGCAGACTGCCACACTGCCACCCCACTACAAATTGCAGGCTGGTAAATGCTTTATAAATATCAATATATATAGGGTGCAGTACGATACGAGTCTGCAGTGTGTTTTTTAGCTCTTCATGCAGGATATTTGTACTCGCTCCAGGATTTTTCCTGCGAAATTTGTATTCTACTGCCGAGTTCACTTACAACGTATCATCATGTACTAAAGTGTTCAGTACACCCTTCCAACAAAGAAACCGTTTTTATTGTCATGACGTATGGGCATCCATAACAACGCCGTCAGAGAAACCGCAACAGCTCCGATCTATAATGCAGCTTACTCAAGAGTTAACGGACAACAAAAGGATTATCTCAAAATGATCACCTTGAACTGAAATGGGAAATCGTTACGCCCGGGTCTAAAATAAAAGGGTTCAAATGCCTGAATTACATCTAACTTTTTCGTGACTCCATCATATTTAAGGCTTGGTCACTTAGCTACGTCCTCCCCTGTCGGCTTGGTAACCTCACACAGAGATCCACTACGCATGCGCAGACAAGTTTTTTTTGCTTGATTGCATCCCGCCAAGAACGAGTTCTCAAACGTCTTGGTGGATGATATAACAAAAGACATGGCCGCCATGCTGGATGATATAACAAAATACATGGCAGCCATGTTGGAAGATACAACACAAGACATGGCAGCCATGTTGGAAGATATAACAAAAGACATGGCCACCATGTTGGATGAAAAAAAGATCTCAAAGCGTGACGCTTCTAGTGCTCCACGTCAAGAATACCGTAAATTCCCACGGTAGATTATATTATTCAATTTTCTGTTTTGAATGGAGTTAGTACAGATTTAGTGGTAGTTCATTATGAGTACAAAACCGCGTCTTTAACCTGGTGTAGACCATTACCTTGTGGCTGTATGTATTTGTATTCTAGCCGACGACGTTCATCTAAACCGAGGTAACGACGTGTAATGGTGTGTAAAATGGACATATTTTTTTTCTCTATATTTTTTTATCTTTTTGAAACGCAAATGTAGATTAACTTTACTGAATGACATCTACCTCTACAGTGTTCTTTCTACGATTTTATGCAAACGCAACATATGTTTTATATACTCTTTTTAGCGTTATCTTCTTATCTTTTTCAGTAAGAAACAATTAAACCTCAACCATTTGCAGTAACAACAACAATGACAGCAAAACATCAACAACAGTAAAAAGAACAACAACGAGATCAACAACAGCTGTAAGGAAAAAACCAAAAACAACCACACCAACATTGGCAGCAGCAAAACGATCTCAACAACAACTTAACGAATCGTGACGAGAGCAGCAATGACAGTAACAGCAAGCCAATGAACAGAAGCAGAAGTATTAAACAACAACAACAACAACAGTCTGTCAGTTGAGTCAGTACATCCCTATCGTTATTTACTTGGAGTGTTTTTCTCAACTCTGTGTCTGATATAATAAACGTAAAATATAACGTCCTTCAAAAGTCTGCAATTAAATACTATTCTTTCAAGAAAGCTTAGCTCAAATTTAATTAATTACTGCGTCCGATATCTAGATCTCCTGTCTAATGCTGAGGAAGTCGACTAGTCAGATTGATATCTGTCCCTAAGGGCAAATCGTTGCGTTACAAGGATAGGTGGGCTCAGGTCCAAGGATACTTCAACACTTGAGGTTTTCGTGTTATTTTGCTGTACAGTCGTGCTGGTAGAGCAAGTACGCTGTTGATTTTTGACATTCTTTACGTTCCATTCAAACAAAAGACTGATTGAAATCCTCTCAATAAAAACCTATCTAAAGTAAATTGGTATTCCACTACAATCCTCCACTTGACCTTCACAAGGGTTTATTCACCCTAGAGCTGTCAACTGGAGAGTTTCTCTTTTGGCGGGAAATTCTCATCTCCCGCCAAAGTTTTAGATTCCATGATTTTTCTTCAAAGTGTTAAGGCTGATTGCTCCCTGCCAGTAATAAAGACTTTCAATGGATGTGACCTCATTCTGTTGAGCCATTCAGAGGGCGTCTGGATATCAGATGAAGAGCCATTCAAGAGCAGCTGTCATGGCTTTCAAGAGCTGCCAATCACTCGACCTGATCCGGAGCTGAAACGTCATGATGAACGCTCCACTCGGCGCGTGCCATAATCAGGAATCAGAAGCCTTGAATTTCTACGCCCGAGTTGTGCGAACAACGACGTGAATAACCACTACGACGAAAAGCTCACTTTAAAACATGGACTTGACCAGGTATAAAGATGTTTTAGTGGCTCCTTTGCTTTAAAATGTTACATTTTAGCCATCAGTGTACAGATTTACCACTGGTATTTGCGTATCTAGTCAACAACTCTTCGAAATCTAAGGCGACTCACATTGCTGTTGTGTTTTTTTTACAGATTTTTAGCGTCTTTCGTTCTCGTCGCCCTGACCTCGTGGTCTTTTTCAGGTACGTTTTTCACTCTGCTAAATCAACCTTTACAGTGCCAACCTATTCGTTCAAAAGTGCATTTATACTCAAAGCAAAACTGTGGAATTTGTATTGTAGCTATGTTGTTTAATATAGTTAATAGTTTATAGTACATTGCTTTATTTGCCACCAGTAATTGCCTTTAGTCCGGAACGGAAGTGATCCAAAAGGAAACGTCTCAATACGTAAATTTTTTTAGTATTTCCTCTTACTATTGTGTGTAAACCAATGGAATGTTACTCATAATCCTTCAAACGCATCATCATTTACTGTTTTTTCAATATTAGAAGCTTTACGCGTTTAACAAAGAATTAGAAATGTTTCTTATTTGCAAGCTGGGTCCATGGAACATACTTGGAAGAAAGTTGTCAGTCTTGTCATGGAATGCTTAGAAATGACAAGCACGCGTTACTCAAACCTATATAATACGAAGAATTGATAGTTAGAAAACTTTTAGCTTGTCTTATCTGCTCATTATTTGGGAGCAAAGTATTTATTGAAGCACCGTGGTCTTGCAGCAAGAAGTTGTAAGACGTCCGCTGTCTGGAACTAAACTGTGAATACACGCACACTTTTCAAATGTTCCTAATCATAATACGACTGGTTGTTCGTTCCTCTCTTCACCTTATCTCTCATCTAAGTATAAATGTTTTTTTTTGTAGGAGTCATATTTTTAATGCATTTCGTTATCAGATCAATATAAGCAGTTGTTTATGGCTTTCAACGAATTTAGCGCGAAGGGAAAGCGTTTATTTTTGTCACAAATGAATGGACTCTGGGGTTGTATTACAGATCACTTATGTAGAGGCTGGGCTGTCTAGACAATCCTTATGAGACGAATCAGAAATCTTCCTTGATTCTGTCAACCTTTTAAGCACAATTCCACAGTATTATAGACACAGAGTCATGAACATTCATTTTCCCTAGTGAAAACTGATAGAGAAGTTTCCCACGGGAAATGAATAACACCCTGATTCAGCTGGTATAAGTAGATGGTTTCCGCTGCGCCATAGTCGCTGTTTCAAGACTCTCCAAGCTTTAAGTTATCTAGCTAAGATTAGCACTAAATGCCCTCAGCTCTTTGAACGAGAGTCGAATTTCCTAGTTCGTGTACTGGGGAGTTTAGAGAGAGGAGCATCCTTTGTTTTCGAGCAAACAATCTGTGTTTTGGCTGTACACAAACTATGATATGTGTCAACAAAAATCTAATTACTATAACGAGTAGAATGACACCAGTACTCAAACTGAGCGTTTTAGACAATTTCGATACGTTTTCCAGCTGTGATGGTGACCTCTTAGTCGAGGGTGATTGATTGATATTAGAACTAACTGGAAAGGATAGCTTTGCAACTTGCGTTATCTTGGAAAATGCATCAAAGAATACTTCTCTGTAGATTATAGTTTTCACACAGCCAACCTTAGTGGCGCGAATAAAAATTCACACAGCTGGCAGATTTAATTACTTTGCATTAAGTGCCCCGATTCACAATTTGCAATTGACTTAGCTAGCTATTGTTTTCAGAAACTTCTTCCAATGAACTTCTTATCTCTATGTTTCGATTGGCGCTCATCCAAAAATGAATACACAAAATTGTTTTGGAAAATCTAGAAATCAATGTCTACTACTTAGGTCAAAGGTAAACTTGCGGAAGTCGACTATATTGCTACAAGTATGGGAGCTTTGCTGTTGAAAATTATCTAGAATTGGTCTGTTGGCTTGCTCAGACTCGGTTATCTTACCCTACATGCAAAGAACCAATTGACCAGATAATAATTCAGAGCATGTAACCATACCTCCAACTAGGCTGAAGTGAATAGACTTCTTTACCTTGGGCGTAATGTTTTTCCATTCCAGACCACGTGTCTTTCTAGACCACGTGACATTCCAGGCCACGTGGCATTCCAGACCACATAACATTCTAGACCACGTGACATTCCAGACCACGTGACATTCCAGACCACGTGTCATATTTCCTCAATCAGTTGCTGGTAAAGAAAGGCGTAATACACAAAAGTATTTGCCCACGTGGGTATGTCACGTGGGTATGGTCACGTGCTCTGACTATTGTTATTACGTCATTATTACGTCATTTTAGTTCTCTATATTTGTCTAACGACTTAAAGTCCACCCGCATGCGTTCATTGAATGCATGATAACAACCGAAACAACAGACCACGGGACATACCCTTCACTATTATTTCTTTGTTAACAAGCTTATGAGGATACATTTACTGATATATCTTATTGAAATGATACTCAAACCAGTGACACGATTAAATGGTCTTAACTGAATTAAACTCAAAGCTCAAAAGATTTCTCGGGGCAATAATTAGAAAATCCTCAATTTTTTAAAAGCTTCTAAATCTTCTATCATATTATTAGCTTTAGCTTAACTCACCTTGACTTTACTCTATTTTTACGCTAGGTCAGTGAACACTTATATCATATTCAGGAGCGTTCGTCTTAATAGGTCAAGCGTCCGCATAACTGTTTTTGAGTGCCAACACACGACACGTGGCACGTTGCATTTAATTCTAGCATATCCTTTTCCTCGCAAATACTGCTACGTTTAGAATATTCTGGAGCAGTCTCGCTCAATCCTTTGATATCTTGCTATGAGTTAGTACAAGATCAACTCAATCCATGCCATAGAGATGCATATATGACAACAACGAAAAATAACACACACAAAAAAAACAAATATCGCAACGACAAAAACCTGTGAAACACCGACATATAAATATGACAACGACGACAAAAAAGAAAGCCGGCAATACCGACAATGACTTGACAATGCTGACAAAAAAACTAACAAACCTGATTTACACACACATTATCTCAGTCTATATTCAATAATAGTAATGATGATGATGATGATGATGATAAGTCTCTTCTGTGTCTTCCTGTAAGTCTGAGAAACTCAATACTTTCTTCCTTAAAAGCTAGATTAAAACGATGATATGGCTTTAATCGAGCGACTTGTAGGTGTAACTTAGTAACAGCATTAACACAAGCGTGCATTACCACAAGAAACATGCGCAGACTTGGTACAGAGCTACTCAAAACTACTTAATTCTAAATTCCAATTCGTCTGTGAGTTAGTCGTGCTCTGACTTAGATCAGCCCAGAGGCTGCTTCAGGGTTCAATAAAATTTGACTAGAGTTGAATGAAGGTTTAAGGTGTGCGCGAATCGTGAAGCAGGCCTCAATGAAAAGCGAGAGACAATTACAACTCTTGTTTTAGGATTCACGGCTAGAAGCTTTGAGAAACTTTACTAGCTTGTGGCCTTGGTGTCACGTTTCATGCCTCAGGCAAGGAAACACTCCTAGTTGTGCGTAATGCAATAATTCTTTTTATCGTATTGAATACGGTTGTAAAGGACGACGAATGTTCCTATTTGAGGACATTTACAAAGTTGGCTGACCCTCACGACATGCACGTAAGCAGCGGCTTAGCACTTGCTGTTTAATCCTTCAAATTTAGCGTTTTGTGTTTTGTGGAGAGAGGAAAGTCAGAGAACCTAGAGAAAAACCCAAAGAAGCAAAGGAAAAACCTATTAAACTCTTCTCACATGTGAAAGGCGACTGTATTAACCACTATTCAACACTTGTTTCGTCATTCAATTTTAAGAACTTGATAATTTCCTCTTATTCACGACTCTTAAAAATACAAGGAATCGTTTTCTATCCAAGGGTTTCTCTTGAGAAAACTCTCCCTTTTTTCTACAGAGGCTCTTTGTGGTGGAAATCTCACTGGATACTTCGGGGTCATCAAGACTCCGAACTACCCAGACACGTACCCGAACTTTGCTCATTGTGTCTGGAACATCAAGGTCCAGAAAGGGTTTAAAATACGCATTCAATTTACGGAGTTTTCCATTGAGCCTTTCTTTAAATGTGAGTACGATTGGGTGCTTCTGCGTTCTAATAATAGTTCAACTCCAAAATATTGTGGCAAGAAAGAAAGGCATAACCCATACAGACCAAGGATATTGACATCACCGACAAACGAGGCGAAGCTTATTTTTCACTCTGATTACTCGAACGAAGAGAAGTATATTGGATTTGTTGCTCATTATGTTGCAGTAGGTGAGTATGTGCACAGTTGGAAGTGAAAGCTTTGCAAGAATTGCGTATTTTTTTTTTCTTTTTCTTTTTCCTTTTTCTTCCTTTTTCTTCCATTTTTTTTTCTTTTCTTTCTCGCTTTCGCTTTTTCTTTTCTCTCTCTCTCTCTTTTTGCCTTTCTTTTTTCTATGGTTTTATTCATCTGTCTCTCTCTGTTTATTTCTAAGAATATCAAATTTAGCCATGCATTTGCCTTGTTAATATTTCCAGAGCCTTCGTTTCTTCTGACCTGCGGCAAAGAACGAGGGTTCTGGCATAATCCATTTTTTGGCGCATGCACAATTTTCCGGACGTAAAATATAATCAATGAAAATCATAAAACAGAGTTATGTGTTTACTCTTTTTTAATTTCTTTTTGGAAAGTCTTTGAACGCATGCGCTCTTAATACAGAAGTCCAAAAAATCTTGGTCTCAAAAAATTATGCGAGAGCCCTCTCGTTCTTCGCCGGAAGAACGCAGGCTCTGGGTCTGTCATCCATGCTTAGGTAATGCTTCGTTAGTATTCCCTCTTCCAACATATCTCATAGGTATTCTCAAGCTCAGCTGTGCATGCTCTGTTCAATATCAAAGTCATCCATGCCTAGCTAGGCAATGCATTTTTAGTATTCCCTCTTCCAACATATCTTATAGCTATTCTACTGTTCTAATCTTGGTTCAGATACCGACGAATGTAGCAAGAAGAAAGGCCAATGTGATCATTACTGTCATAACTATCTTGGCGGCCATTACTGTTCTTGTAAAGCGGGCTACGAGTTATTGAAAGATAGGAAATCATGCAACAGTAAGTTGAAACACTGTTACCTCAAATTATATGCCGCGTTAGCTGCAAATAGAGTCAATAAACATCGCCCTATGTTTTTTTCGTCCATCGTTTTTGTGGTTAACAAAACCATTCTCTCTGGGCTTCCTGCCTACGAGTCAAGGAAGACTGTAATATTCGCTTTCTGTCCCTATCGAGCAACTTAGTGTGGGGACACGTAGCCCACTAGTGATGAACCTAACATGGCCCAGAGAGTAAGAGAGAAAGTCTAAGGCATTTTCCTCAAAAGGTATATATCTTTCATTTGTATTTTTCTCTTATTTCAACTTCTCTTGGTTCGTTCCCAGTTGTGAGTTAGTATAGCCACAGCTAGCCAACTGCCGAGAAAAAGCATTTTTAACAGAGATACTGCTGATCTTATGATTTACACAAAGGTGTTTTCTGTTTTAGTTGTCTGCAAAAACCAACAGTTGACAGCAAGACGTGGTACAATAATGACACCGGAATTCCCTGGATTATATCCCAAAAATTCCAACTGTGACTGGACGATTTCTGTGGAAAAGGGTTACCAGATTACACTGTATTTCAAACAGGTATGACATGCAATTCTCAATTCAAACACCCTATTTGTTTTTGAATCTATATTTTTTCAAATGAAATGTTCGGTTTTATGATGAGATAAGAAATGCCAATGAATTTTTATTGAATTAATTGTAGCCACTTTTTTGTTTGAGTATAGTTCAATATCGAAGCCCACCCCGAGGTACCCTGTCCGTACGACTACCTCAAAGTGTCAGCGGGTATTGGTCGGCGATATGGCCCACTATGTGGCAAGACACTACCAAAGAATATCACTTCCTCTGGCAACTACATGCACTTACAGTTCGTGTCTGATGCTACGGGCGCTTATAAGGGATTCAAGGCTTGTTATGAAACACATGGTGAGTAAGAGATGTAAAGTTTGTCTGATTATGAGCCAGTGGACAAATGTGGTCAGCGATCAACCTTATAATTTTCCTTTCTATGAGCCAGTGGACAAATGTGGTCAGCGATCAACTTCATATTTTTTGCTTGCCATGAGCCAGTGGACAAATGTGGTCAGCGATCAACTTTATATGTTCTTGTTTGCAATGAGCTTGTGGGCAAATGTGGTCAGCGACTAATTTTTTTCCTTGCTTGAAATCCTTTACATCAATGAAGAACAAGTTGAACATGGATTTGCGGCTCGTCACTCTTTAAGGGCTGGCGGCATAGCGAAACTGACCATAACCAATTCTATTGGCTAATTTTTTTGCTGTTAATTTCTTCCATAATAGGAATCATTTGTCCCAAGCAGAGCGCACCAGATAATGGCAAAATGCAAGGCAACAGCTTCTCCTTCAAGGATACCTTACAATTTGAATGCCTACCTGGGTATCAGTTATTTGGCTCGTATATAAGGGAATGTCTGAACTCTGGACGCTGGAGTGGTGTCACGCCATCATGCAGACGTAAGCACAAGAAAAAAATGGGAATTGAATTATTTCTCATGTAAAACGATTGTATTGTTTGTGCCATGTAACATGGCTGCCGTCACGTGGTGGTGCAAAACCTCTATAGGATGTCACTCGATATTCATGCAAATGGCTTACTTATAAAGAACGTCTGCACATGTTATCTGCGCACTATTCCTGCGCACTCTCTCTCTCTCTCTCTCTCTCTCTGCACATGCTCTTAGTGTTTATACAAATTAGTTCAAATGAGCACCCATTTTTACGTTTCTTTTAGGTCGTACTTGTGGTCACCCAGGGATGCCCCAACATGGTTCTATGATATCCCAGGGATTTCGTTACCTGGATAACGTTACTTACTCGTGTAATCAATTCTTTGAACTCCATGGTGACAGCGGTAGGACGTGTCAGGCTGATGGCACTTGGACCGGCTCCATCCCGAAATGCATTGCAAGTAAGTCACGTGCTACACCAACACACTTCCTCTATGGGAGGACATCATGGTTCGATAATGTAAAACAATATTCAAAAGCAAAAGTTTAAGTTGTATCCATATTCATGTGCCTTCTCATATGCATCTGTTAAACAATGGAATGATACTCTAGGGAATGACACATGGTCTGAAATGGAAAATAACTTTACTCCTAAATTATATGAAAAGATATATTTATTATTACTACTAACGAGTGCTTGAATCTTCATGATCAGCCTGTGGTGAAACGCGCTTCAACAATACTCGCAGACAACAGTGCCGACAGAGGATTGTCGGTGGCCAGAATACAGTCAAAGGGGCCTACCCATGGCATGTGTTGATAAAGAAAGATGGTGATGTTGCTTGTGGTGGATCGCTGCTCAATGAAATTTGGATCCTCACAGGTAAAGAGTAATAGGGAAAGTTTTCATCTGTACTAGGGTCCTTTATGGTCATCTATTGAATCCTAATTTAGATCTGTTTGCCCTACTCATCCATCCTTCCATCAATGTATTCATGCATCCATCCATCCATCCATCCATCCATCCATGCATCCATGCATGCATCCC
>NW_022259282.1:8407-19590 GCF_009602425.1 Actinia tenebrosa | reverse complement strand
TGATGTTTGCTCGTTTGCTCGTTTGCTCGTTTGCTCGTTTGCTTGTTTGCTTGTTTGCTTATTTGCTTGTTTGCTTGCTTTCAATTGCTTAATTCCTAATTTTTCGTATCTGATCGTATTTAGCCAACACAGTATCATCCAACCATCGAAATTTGGCATGGCTGTAGGTTGGGGGAAAACGAGTGGCAGAGACTCGTTAGCCAAGACTAGTGGTCTTGCTGACACGCTCAAAGAAGCATGCTTACCAGTTGTCTCCCAAAATGTGTGCCAGCGTGCATTCTTAGATGAAGGTTACACTGTCACTCGAAACATGATCTGCGCAGGGCACGCTAGTGGTGGGAAAGACATTTGTCAAGGGGATTCCGGTGGTGGATTAGTCTTCTTCGACAACCAAAACAATAAGTGGGTCCTTGGAGGGATTGTTAGCTGGGGAAGTAGCCAAGGTTGTGGTCTTCCAAACAAATATGGCGTCTACGTTAAGGTGACAAATTTTATTGGTTGGATTCAGAGAAACCTATTTTAGACGTTACGAACTAAAAGAAACTTAGCATAGTATGGTACTCTGTATAAAACGAACTAAGACTCCAACAGTACAGCAGTTGCATTGGGCTTTCTACACACTGTGAGCTGGAAACGATGCACTGTGAACTGGAAAGTGTGATGGTAGTATAAAAGCAACATTGGGATATAAACAAAAAGTGAACTCAGTCTAAAGGAAAATGGTAGATTACACCTTCTTGGGACAATGAATGAATTATGAGCCATGGCGAGAGAAATTAGAAAATTTCTAGAAGTAAAATCATCTTTGGATCCCAGTGGAAACGGGTCTTTGTGAATGGTAATGGTACCCTTTTTTATTTTCACATGATGAACAACCATGACTGAATCTTGTTCTGGTTAATGCCTGATTCTGGTTAGCCTCGCCACGGGAACACAACAACATCTAGAAATAAACGTCTTGGATTTTAGGCCTGAAAGAATGGTCTTGGCCATGAATTTCGTTGGCATCACTTGGACCAATTATAGTACCCCTCTGTTCGCTGAAATGTATTTTTACAATACATTATAAGCATTATATTTTTTTATTAAAAAGAAACTTAGCTGTGCTAAAAGTACGTAGTACATTGGCGGTGATGTTTGATGGAAGAATCAAACTACTTCGCGAAATACTCGATTGACAGCACTAACCCGTGGTAATTAATGAGATACAGGCATTCCTATGCCAGTTAAATGACGAAGACATGGCGGCCATGATGGTGGAATAGACCATTTTCGACTTCCAAATTACCGCTGTGTTTCTTGATTACAGACTCATTTACTCAGGGTTAGCCTCGTATAAGTGTCTAAATACTCACAAGTACCAATGGTAAAGTAAACACTTCACAACTTCATCAATGCAATTTGAAAACCACGGAAATTCTTTGGAAAACACAGATATTCTATATAAAATCAAGGCTTAAACCTGAGCATAGAACTCGAATCTGGAGTAATAACAAAGGAGGTTTATAATAAATTCTTTGATGGATCCCACCAACATGGCCGCTATGACGTATTGAAAACTAACGTCAGTGCAGCACTTCATCATAGGAAGTAGTCAATTTCGATATGAACACGCAGTGCATGTCGGAATTTCTCCAATCCTGTGACCAACTTTGCGAAGACTTCCATCCATAATACCTGCTATGTCCCTAAAATTCCTTCATGGAAAGACTAGATTCTTTAGATATTTTCTATTAGATTGCATATTTTATATATTTAAAAAATCCGTGTCCATCAGTTTGATCGTGTTAGTCATCCCGAGGTCGAGGGCATTGGAGTTAGCATTGCAGTACATTGTTGAACTATCCTAAGGGACATGTTAAAGATGGCGTCTATTTCATCCCTCAAACAATCCCACAATACACTGCAAAGGCTACACGACTCAGGTTTTTCCTCAACTTCGAAATGGCTTTAAATACAAACTGTTTGCATGCATATGTATTACGCTAGATGCGAAAGTTTTTGCACATGGGAGGGGAGGGTAACGTTGTGGTAGAAATAGAAAAAATTCACAGACCTGGAAAGGTACGCAATAAGGAACTTTTAATAAATTGTCAAGGGAGGGGTAGGGTCTCTAATGACTACCATTCTCCCTACCTTCCCCTCCCCCTCTTCTTTTCTTAAAGTCTTCTGCTTAGTTAGCAATTATGGGATACTAATTTTCTAGATCTTTTAATACTATTTTAAAAAAAGATGATGAAAATCAAAATTTATAACAATAGACCCCTTGCATCAATAGACCCATTGCATGCGACGTCAAAGCAGCTCAATTTGGACAGCAAAACAAAAGAATTGCAATCTCATGAGAACTGGAAACTTATTGTTATGTCCTCTAAATAAAGCTACATTCCGACGTGCTGCAAGGGTTCTATTCCAAGAACAGCTCGATTCGGAGGACCAATTCAAACAATATGATTGTATTCTTGTGAGAATAAGAATTTACTGCTTTGTCCTCCAAATTGAGCTTCTCTGAGAATTGTTGCATGGAAGTTTAGTCCGTGAAAATAGGTCATACCTTTTTCCCTTCTTTCCTTCCTTCCTTTCCTTCTTTCTTTCAAACCTCCTTTGCCTGCATACAAAGTACGGCCTATCCCAGTACATCTCCAGTGTAATATAACTTATACAGCACAGCTGACATCACAATAGAGTGCATACCATATATCCGGTCTACTTAGCTTACTTATTTGTGCAAATGTGTGCAATTTCTTATCAAGATTTCCAATGACATACAGTATGCACTCTACCAAAAGAGCAGCGTAAATTATATTGCACTTCTAAGTACCTCAAAGTACACCCACCCACCCAGCTACCCATAAACAAAATTTTTGCTTTTTTTCTAAAAGTTCACTTTCATTAAATATTTTTCACCGTAAAAGTGATTGTCATCTTTCTGGGAAAGTCTGTGGTAGCTTGACTAAAGCACATTCAATAAGTATAAGGTTTTAAATAACTTCTATGTAATCTATTTTACGGGCATGTTTCGGTTATTTTGTAGGTAGAAATAAACAAACCAATAAACTGTCAAAAAATTGTTGAATTTTCTATTCCTTTGTGTGTGCGTTTGATTTTCTTTGTTTGTTAATTTGTTTTTTACCTAATTATCTTGGTCATGGGTGTAATATATTTTCTCATGTCAGACCACATGTCATTCTCTTGAGAATAAGATTCTTTATTTAAGTTGCAACCATATTCATGTGTCTTTTCTTGTGGAACCGTTAAACAAAGAAATGATACTCTAGGGAATGATACGTGGAATGAAATGGAAAATATTACGTTCAAGATAATGAGGTGTATTATATTTTCTTGCTCGTGCAAACTTTCTGTACTATAATTGCACGTGGGCATGCATTATAAGGAAACTTAATTAAAACTTCAGGTTGTTTTTTTCTGTTGATTCATACATGTATCGTATTCATCCGTACGAAACGCAAACTCTACTTTACTCACCGTGCAACGAACGAACGTACGTATGAACAACCCTCAATTTTAATTATGCGCAGAATATTCATGTGTTCCAGTGAAGGTCCGTGGAATTTCAAAGTGTTTGTATTGTTTTCTTTGCCGTTGTTATTCGTTAATATTGTGACGCTGAAATGATGCCAATCCTGGGCAAGTGAGTCTGAAAGTCGCTGTATCAGAAAGTTTAGAACACTTTCGAAAGGAGCAGCAACAAACAGAACATCCGTGAGTACGATTATATTGTTTCTTATGCCTTAACATTATTAATGCATGAAAACTAACTGCATGATTTGTGTCAGTGTATATGTAATGGCTATTTATCTTGGTCATTCTAAGGTAAGAAGGCTAAGACTCGTCGGGATTGGCTTCAATTGCCGTACAGAGATTAAGAGCAGCAACAAAACACACCTAAAAAATTGGTAAGTTAACTACCAAAACTAATTTTTAATATTCTTACGATATAAAAACCAGTATACGTTCCTTTCTATGAAGGTATAAAAGCACCTTGCTTGGGAATCCTGTGGTTCTTCGATCAGATTTCCTAGTCCGAGCGGGGGCTAGAACATAGTTTTCTTCGTACATTTAATTTTTTCTTAATTAGGAAATGGACCCTACTTAAAAGTATCGTAGTTGCGAGGGATAAAAATACAAAAGAAATCTCATTTTTTTTCTCGATAGAATAATTGTGGCTTTTTTTTTTTTTTTTTTTTTTTTTTTTTTTTGTATTTCCATGTTAGCCTCCTATTCACGACAGTTTTAAGAAGGCCCATTTGGTTAAAACAAATCAACTTGCTTAGCAAACCAACTGTCTTCTTTATTCGACTCTGTAATCAGTCGCGGACCCAGGATCTATCGGTGCATCTTTACACTTTCCCTTCAATTTTTTAATTTCACTGTGTAAGGGTTTTGGGGGGGGGGGGGGGGATGGGGGCTTATAAGAAACCAAATCCAGCTCAAACCCTTTCCCCGGTTTTTGAAGGAACATATATATTATGCAATCAGCTTCATATGCTTCGAGATTACATATTTGTCCTCGTTATTGAATAAGGTTTCGAGAGGAGGGAAAGTAACACTTTGGCAAATAAGAAAAACAAATTTCTCAATTAGAACTAATCAAACAAGATTGCTGTCAGCTCTGCTAACGGAATTGCTAAACCACCGATAATTGACAAGAAAATTAAGTGCGAGAACGAGCTGGCAGCTGCATTGTCACGTGACCTGTAGAGCTGATCACGTGATCGATGAGAATTATTTCATTGAGCTAGTCACGTGAAGGGAATATATGTATAGATATATAGATATATAGATAGATATATATAGATCGATAGATATATAGATAATACTTATGGGGAAAAAATTATAAATAGCTACGTGTTGGATATTTACATATACGTGGTGGAAATTGTATAATAACGTGAAGGAATTGTTAATGAATTGGAAAATCACGTGACTCAGTAGAATATATCATTAAAAGTTACCAAAATTCACTATTTAATATATGGAGGAAACGAGGTAATCACATAATAGTTTAAAATTTACCATCACATGACGAACAAGGGTATTACATGGCAGAAATTTACAATCATGGACACTGATCCATGAATCAGTTACGCGTTAGAAAAAGATATCAAAACACACGAGAAAGAGGCGGGAAACTCAACATGTTTGTTCACGTGATCATATTAGAGCGAAGAGCATAATCACGTGACCAGGGGTAAGTCACGTGATGAAGAAAGTAATCAACTCAGATTAACACCTAATAATCAGTGTTAATCAACTTTTCACCATAACAATCTTTTTTGAGATTTTGAATCAAATTTATCTTGTTTGAAGTTCGAATATATAGAAGACAAAATATATCTGAATCATTATATTTATATAAATACAGGTTCCTCATCTAATTTCTTTCTTTTCTTTCTTCTTTTCTTTCGTTTTTCTCGTTTCCTTTTTTATATAACTAAAAATATATTAATTTTCAGATATTTTTCTTTTTAACGAATGAAGTTTAATTCTTCAGGTAAAATTCGCATATTTCTGGCCGTGCATAGCATTTGTATTAGCAAAACGATTCTCCCTATAAATTGAATGGTTTTTAAAAATCACTTATTTTTTTATTAAATTAAATTAGTCTGTTTCTTCAAATCATCTTATTTAAATCTCACTCTTATTTTGATGATTTTAAGTTTTCTAATAGTTCTTCCTAATTTTAGTTTTTTTAGATATAAAACATTGGCTGATATGACCCAAGGTCGCGAACAAGCAATAGAATAATTGCCGTGAAATATACGTCATTGTGCTCTAGAATATAGGAAATGATTCTGAGGAGTTTGCTTGTTTTTGTCGTTAATATGTGTTAGGCAAAATATTAAAAAAGGTACAAAGCGTGACTTCAATTAGCAGTGTCATATTATTTTCTAGGTTCCTATCTTTTTTTTATTTCTTTTTTCTTATATTTTTTTACTCGTTTTTTCTTTTCTTTCTTTTTTTTTTTTTTTCTACTAAGCTCATTTTTTTCCTTTCTCTCTTTCTCTCTAACCTCTTTTTCTCTTTTTCTCCACTTTAACCTACCGTTAATCGAATTTACAATTCTTTTATTTGAAACTGCAAGTCCATCCATCCATATTATTAATAGTATAACTTCTTACAAATCAGTTTGAATCTCATTTTAAAATCGAGTTAGGTCATGCAATTTTGACGTTTTCTATAGCCACTTCTGATGGAATAAGTCACTGTATCTGTTTTAAAATGGAATAAAAATATATCTGGCACAGATTGAAAATATTTTTCGGCGGATTTTGAGATTGATTGCATTGGATTACCAAGTTTAAAGCTAATTGTACAAAAAAGTAAATATTGGATGAGAGTTTATACTAACAAAAAATCCAAAAACAGTAGCTAGCGTCGTCATGGTCGTAAAGCATTTGTTTAAGTACCCTTGGAAGTGCATTTTAAGTAACAAATTCGTATTCTTATCTCGCATCTTCACTTAGGAGCCAAAAAGACAAGCTTTTGTTTGGAGCCCCCTGAATAATTAATGTTAATACAGATTAGTTTGAACTAATTGGACTATATAGAGGGATTTGTTTGTGGTGACGATAGCAATTTGCGAGTTACAACAAGTAATCGCTTTTTCTATTTCACTATTTTACTCTGCCATGGATTAACACCGCGGCTGGCTAGTGTTTTCAAAACAAGCAAGCTTCCTTGAAAAAATATATTTTCAAGCTCGCGCAAATCAATCTATGTTCGCGCATTAATGTATTCTTTCACAAACAGACTCTTTTCAAAAAAAAAATTTCTTTCTTTCTACTTTAGTAGAATGTAACGATTTTTCTAGTCATATTTTACTCGAAAGCACATATATATATGGGACAATCACTAGCGATTCTGTTTGCCTATATATAAATATATATGAATCGTTGTTGCTAGCCCAATAAATATTTATAGTAAATGAAATGTTAAGTTTAGCATGTGTGGATGGTTGTGAGATGTGTTTGGGTTAAGCCCAGGCGTAGTATTCACCTAGGATACAAACTGTTTGTAAAATCGCACTGACAGGTGGTGATTGTAGTTCAAAATGGATCGCTAATTATATCAGTGGCTCACTGTGGTCAACTTTTGGATCACATCCCTCTTCAACCTAATTTCAATAACTGTTCGCTCCCAGCGTAGCTTAAACAATAGGGAGGTGGAATAGGTATAAGAAGTCAAATAGTAACACTGGTATTGTGATTCAAATCGTTAGCGAGCTACGAAGCGAATAAAACTGCAGTGATCTGGAGCGGAGTTTACGATCCTGGCGGATAATTCGCAAATATCAAGGCTGCAATTATAACTTTAGAGAGCAAGTTAGCTCACACTTTTGGAAGCCAGATTTTTTTGTGATTTACTCCCTCTACCTTCGAGGACATTGTGAAGCTGAAGTTTTAGGAGAAGTGTAGCATGAACGATCAAAAATATAGTCTAAATAGCGACGAAGAGATGAATCTGAACTCTCATAACGGTCCATATTCTCCTGATGCGATGATCGCGCCAAGCAGCCGTAATGCAGGAACAGTCCAAGCTAGCCACTCCAAAAGGCCTCGTATTTTCATCTTAATCATTGTACTTCTCCTAGTGACCTGTGGTGTTCTGATCCTCTTGTATTCCCTAGAGCGAGGGAGACGAATCAAAGCCGAGAACCTTAATCAAGAACCGCACTTGAAGACACTTTCCAATCAGATCTGCACGACCGAGCACTGCATCCACACCGCCTCAGGTACTAATTTGACAAGTGTAATATTGAATGTGTTCGGCAAACGCTCTTTTTTCCTTTTAACTGTTTTGTCTAGCTTCCTCCCGAGTGTGTCAGATTCTATGCAACATTGTTTTCCCAAAATTTGAATTTTTGTTTCTACAAAATTAAAAATAAGAGCATGCAGCGCGTAAAACATCCTCTTCTTCCGACAACTGTCAAATCCACAATTTTTCATCGATTCTTATAACCTTACCTCCTACACTGACACTAAGTTAAGTAAATTTCTATTGAGGCTTGATCGTTAACCCTTTTTTTCTCTATTCTTCCACTGTTTCTAAATTCATACACCTATATATTTGTGTATATATATATTTTTTAAACCTCCCACGTCCAGAGTTTTAATTTACCCGAGAAGAAACCCTTCAACAGCTGTTAAAATATTAGGCCAAATAAAAAATATCACTGTAGAATTGTTTGAGATTTTGACAATATGATGATATTTACTATTTCCTTTATCGATTGTATTTTAGCGCGTTGTTAGGGGAACTACCGCTTAGTGCAACAAGACAGGTGAAGGTGACCCTTATAGAAACGATATTAGTTAAGTTTTATGTGTGTTTACGCTCAACTCGCCCAATGAAGACTTTTGAAATAATCAAACCTTCCTAACGAAGATCTAGAAAATTCGATAAACACATTTAATCGTTTTACTGCTCTCAAAATGAACCAGCTAGCCACAAAAAAGACCCGAGAGCTTAACAGTATTCATTCCACTCGCGATGACAAATTAAACAACAAGCCTCCTTGAAAGAACCAATGAGAGAGCATTATTATAAGATGGCAATTTAGTCGAGCGATTAAGTAACTGTGTATTTAATTAGGCAGAATGTCTTCACTGATATATTGGCAAGACTTATTTACACTTAGAAAAATGATGTAACATATTACTAAATAACCGTTTGCGGTTTTGACTATGTCAATACAAATAATTCATCGATCACAATTCAAGGCTCTATTTGTGTGTGTCTTTGTGTCTGATCAAGAGAATCTATCGCTTGTCTATTTATCGGGATTTTCCTCTTGAGATCGCGTTTTTAATATGCTTCCTTCGATATCCTAAGCTGATAGGGTTAATGCATAAAAGTATTTGGTTTTTGACAGCAGATTCAGTCTGCGATTTATCACCAGTAGAGAAAGCTGTCGGGAAGCTAGTCCTAATGATAATAGATATCGATGCCCATTCTTTGGACGCCCGCCCAGCTTGAAAATAACGATCAGTGAAAAATAAAATGGGAAGAAACATGGTTTATTAAATGAAAATATCGAAAGTTTTGCTTATATGAAATTGAAGGAAAAGTGGTAAAGAAGAGGGAAAAATTGCAGGGAAGAAAAATGGTAGGGAAGAAAAGGAAAGGAAAGGAAAGGAAAGGAAAGGAAAGGAAAGGAAAGGAAAGGAAAGGAAAGGAAAGGAAAGGAAAGGAAAGGAAAGGAAAGGAAAGAAGGAATCGGAAAAAAGAATTAAACAAAAGGAAGGCAGAAAAGAGGTAGAGAAAGATGTGAGGGACGGGAAGGAGGGAAAGTTAGAAACAACTGAAAGAAATAAAATAATAAATGGAACGAAAGGAAGAAAGAACTACATCTTTTTATAAACGCCTAAACGTCTATAAACTTGATAATGCAGTACAGCCGATCTGTGAGTCTAAAACCTTTTTTCATATGGCCGTATCATTGATCTAGCTAATGCACTCACTCTGAGTCAGTCGACGTAAAAAAATCAGTGATTTCAATCAATAATCTAATGCATAATGTTACTCTCAACTTCGTCTTAGGGTATAATCTTATGGTCTTCCTAGCCTCCAGAGCAGGGTACTCGCTAAGGTTTTTGTTGATTTGGTTTTTGTTGCTGTCTGAGAGGGGTATGTGTGTGTGTGTACGTGTCAAAAGATTCTAGCCGAGGGAGAAACCCTCTACTAATAGGGGACACCTAACCGATATAAAAATTATAAAAATATGCAATATATATAACTAAATAAGATAATTATAATATAAAGTATATATAAGTATAAATTGTTCTAAAATAAAAATTCTAAGCTATGATACATATAAGTTGATAAAATATAATCTCTAATAACTGCTTTTAACTATTTCAAAGGAAGCATCCTTTGCATCCGTCATCAATTATAAAGAGGCTATGGTCTTCGCATGGTAGTTTTTTCACTCTAAGTTTCATTAAGAGTATCCCTTATCTTCATTTAAGGAAGGCGTTTTCAATAATTGCCTAAAACTTCGAATCAATTTTCGTAGATGAATGGATCGCTGGATTTGACCGAATTATGAATCCTTGAAAGAGTCTGATAAGTGCACCGATAAAATAACGATTTATCAGTTTGATTCAAGCTCTGGAGTCTATTATCTTGATTTCTGTCATCTAGAAGCACTTAGTAATGATTTCGTTCATTGATAAGATCATGGAATCTTATGTGGTTGGGTAAAGGTCTTGACAAATACTCATAGAATATTCATGTGTTCAAATGAAGGTCCCAAGAATTTTACAATGTGTTTATTATCGAAGTTGTGCATTTTTTATTAAGCCGTTCGTATTTGCAAATATTTTAATTTGACGCTGATTTGAGTCTAGCCATGCGTAAATGAGTCTGTAATCAAGGAACACAGCGATATTTTACAACCTCGAAAAAGGTGTTGTTAATATATATATATATATATAGGAATAAGGAATACATAAAGGAATACATTAAAAGACAAAAGAAAAAATTCAGCTTCAGTGATCTTCTTTTGTTTTTTAATATAATTCCTATCCCACTAAATCACTAATGTTCTATTTTCGTATGTCAACGTTCTTGCAAGTAGCTGTATATATATATATATATATATATATAATATTATTATATAATATTATTGTAAATGCTTTGGATTGTTAGTGGATAATAGCGCCATATAAATAAATTTTATCAATTAATAAATTAATAAAATTTAATAAAATATTAATAAATTTTATTTATTTATTTATTTATTTATTCATTTTCATTTAAATTAACAACTATCCTTTTCCATTTCAGCCACACTGAAGAACCTAGACAAGAAAGTCAATCCTTGCGATAATTTCTACATGTTCTCGTGTGGAGGCTGGAAGCAAGAACATCCGATACCAGACAGCATGTCGTCATGGGACCAAGTTGAAGAAATAAAACTACAGAACATCAAAACCTTGAGAAGACTGTTGGAGAGTAAAGAAACACGTGACAAATATTCTCAGGTAACTATAGTAACCAGAAGAAATGTAGCACTGAAACTAGTGCATGAGTTGCATGTGTCCCGAAATTATCTGGGGAACTGGATGAACTGTCTGTCTGCCTGTCTGTCTGTCTGTCTGTCTCTCATCATTTGAACCGACGTTTCTTTTTCTTTTTTTCTTTCTTTTTTTTTTTTT
>NW_022259281.1:458180-470176 GCF_009602425.1 Actinia tenebrosa | reverse complement strand
AGCTTTATTCAGAGGTTTACTCCCTTTTTGAAATGTCGGCCTTAGCAATTCAAGGTATTGTGTAGACCTAAATAGAACCATATTTCCAGAAATTATCAATACCTCATAGGGGGGTCAGAGAAAGAACAAAGTTACAGAGTTTGTATGAAAGAAAATTGGAATTTCTGGGGGTAGATGGTAGGTGGGTCTTTAAGAAAATTCTCTGGGGGGTGGGGGGGGTAATGAATAATTTTTGGAACTACATAGTAAGCATGCTCTGATTGGTCGAGAACTGTGGTGTATTATTATTGTGGAGCAATTGCTGACGCCTTCTGCACTTATGCAGCAAAATTGCATAAAGAACTTCTCCACATTTGTTTTAGACAGTGTATAAAGAACAGAATAAATAATGCCTGCAAATAAAAAATAATCTATTATAACATTTAAAATAAAAATAAATGTATCCACTTTATTTACGCCTCAATGTATTTAGCTCTTCAGAGCTAATTGGGGAGACATATTAGAAACTGAAATAGATAAATATAAACATAATACTGCTAGAAGATTCCAACTGGCAGAGGCAAACCAGTTGGCTATTTACAAGCATGGTTGAGAAACTGAATCTGAACTAATCAGGAATCAGGACAAATACAGTCTCAGCTAGTGGCCAGAGTGGGACTCRAACCYGGCACCACCGAATGCGAGACTGATGCTACGACCACTCGACCATGCTGCCTCCTTTTTTTAACAACACAAGCCGCAGTTTGACATAGGTCTAATACGCCTCATTCTGGGGTTGGGCTTTGGGGTAAAAGTATTGGGGATGTTCGTCAGATCTCTTAGACTCTGAAGATGACTTCCGCTCAGGTTGTCGAAACGTCAGTCACATCAAACAGTCCTTCTCAGGACTACATCCACCCAGATGATCATAATACTTCAATTAACATATCTCTTAGGGTCAAAAATAGTTATTTGGTGTCTTTTAGGCTGTTGAAATTGAAATTTATGATTTCAGCATATCTTGGCATCTTTTAAGGTATCTCTTAGGGGTTAAAAGTCGTCCTATCACATTCCTTTTTAAAAGACAAATTTTGTTTGATATCTTAAAGGGGTATTTTTGGAAATTTCCGACAAGCATAACTGATACTTTTAGCCCAGAGTACCCCCTGGGACCCCTACCTTCTTCCACCACTYGCACACACACTAATAAATTATATATTAATATTCATGCTTTTTTATTTCAGGTGATAGTGAAACTGGTTGGTCAGAGCAAAAAGTATCTAATGTCCAGCATATGCTTAAGGTACACTATTGAATAAAGAAAAAACACACACAAGTGCTATGTGCAGTTATAAAGCACATGTCGGATATTGTCAGAGCATGAGAGAAATGTTAGCATACATAGCAAAGTGCTTCTTGACACTTTTCGAGTGTTCTCACAGCACAGCAAGGTAGTATACTGAAGATATAACTAGCTAAAAACTAGTGTGAGCTGCGTCGGTGTTTCTAATGAAACAGTAATGATAAAAAGGTCAATTTTATACCGTGAAAAGATGAAAAAACTTACTGACGTTTCGGACGCTAGTCCTTCGTCGGAGTAAAAAAAAGAAGTAAACTCCTAGGCAGACGTTCTTTGGGTCTACCACGTAATGTTTCATTGTTTCGTGGGGATTGAAAGGTTGTGAGACAGACACGAAGAACATCTGCCTAGGAAGCTATGGGGAAGTGGTCTGAAATGGGAAAATATTATGCAAGCTAAGGACATGTTTTGCATGTGAAATTAATTACTAGGTCCACACAATTATAGTCTTTTATTCCTTTGGTTTGTTGAGGTTGTGACCAGATCTCATATCACRTCCACAACTTATTTTTTAGTGGGTCCAGACCTTAAGAGTGCAACTACATCAACCAAGCCCACCCAGACAAAATTTTATACAAATTAGCCAATCACGATTGAGTATTTAAGCAATTTAAGGTTCTAGAATCTGCACAAATTTTTACATTCTTCCCTTTAAGAGCATAYATTTTATTTTATATGTGGAGTGAACAAAGGACATTAAACTTCAGAATTTGTCACCATTCATCTGTTATTTGGCATCAAAAATGTGATTTGTGAATTTGATTTAAAAATTTTTTGGTGGCCTTGGATAAAGTACAAGAACAGCTGTTTACATGAAAAGGCCTTTTGCAATAGATGGACACTTGATTGTTACTGGATGGCAAAAAAAATTGGATTTCCTTTATTTAAAGATTTTTTGTTGTATCACTAATGTCGTATCCAAAACCTTTTCAAAAATACTTTTCCCTCCTAATAAGATACTTTCGATTTCAAGATACGAAGCAGTTTAAAGTTTGTTTGCCATCCAGCAGAGCCTTCCCAAAGAGACCTTGAGCTGAATTGATTCGTTAGTAAAGTCATATATCAGCATGTGACTGCTTGTTGCAAAAGGCTCATTATTTATCTCTGATTTTATTTCATTGACATCGTATTTGTGATGATATAAAGTATGTCCACATTTATCGTTAGGTCGTAAGGATTCTGGTTTCACCTGATAATCCTCAGCAGGCGACTACTAGCGCACAGAAAATAATGAATCAATCAGGTGAGATAATGAATGTGTGTCACTTGTGATATTTGTTTCCATGCATTTATCCATCCATCCAACCCTCCAATCTATTGTCCATGTGTCGATCCATAAATCCATCCTTCTATCCCTCCATCCTGCCACTCATCCATCCATCCCTCCGTCCATATCTCCGTCCGTCCATCCATCCATCCATCCATCCATCCATCCATCCATCCATCCATCCATCCATCCATCCATCCATCCATCCATCCATCCATCCATCNATTCATTTATCAATCTATTCATTCCTTCATCCATTCGTTTATCTTTCGTTCCTTGTTTGAAATTTTCTCCCTTTGCTAATTTTCATGGAGCCTTAATCTAGACACAGACAAATGATTTTCTTTTTGATTTCCCCAGGATTACTAAAGCTGCTGTGTGGTATCTTGATGGCTAGTGGAATTCCAGCTGATATTCTTACAGAGGTATGTTAGATTATTAACTAATATTATTATGGGAAGCATGATATGGTAAATTATCAAGACCAAGGCAGTGTTCTCTGCCGAAGCCATAGGCTGAGGCGGACAAAACGGCAGAGCTCTTGGTAATTTACGATATCATGTGAAAATCAATTATTGTTTTATTATAATTTTGTAAACTGAGAATCAAAATTTCGTTCTGCTTTCAAAGAAATAGCCAGAGGCGTAGCCACAAATTTCTGATTGGTCTGGATTTCGATAGCCTGCGTGCAGCCGGAGTTTTGTCTTGTATAGTAACAGYCAGTTAGAGGCCGGCTGCAAGCAGGCTAGATTTCGAGGTTTTTCAGTTTTTCTTATWTTTTTTAATTATTTTTCTTATTTTTCCCCCCGAAAGTTAGTCCGRTTGAAACCAGACCAACGGTACCGGTGGCTACGGCCCTGATAGCAAACATATTTCAATCCCTGTTGTGACGTTGAATGAACTTGACATGATAAATGCAGGAAAAGCTACAGAAAATACTGTCATTTATCATGTCAAGTTCCCACGACATCAGGGATTGGCTGAGGGCTCTCGGCCAATGAGAAGCGAGATAGTGAGTAAAATGTATTAAGATAACAGTTTATGTGGTATGTCGTCATAGACAATCAATGCCGTATCTGAAGTCATTAGAGGGTTCCCTGCAAATCAAGATTACTTCTCTCAAGTCAATGCTCCATCAGATCCACCAAGGTTAGTCCCAATCAATGAATATATCATCGCTATAACTATTGAATTCACCTTTTGAGCGCTAGCCGTCACATGGTATAAATCATGTTGGATTGTGGTACGGTCACCAAGAAGTTTTCTACTAGCTTTATCTGTTGTATCACAACGTGGGACAATCACAACAGAACTAGGCTCCAAACTAGGTGAAAGCCCAAAGAATTAGAATTTCGTAGTTGATTTTTGAGGAGGGAGGAAAACCGGAGAACCCGGAGAAAAACCCTCGAAGAACAGGAGAGAACCAACAAACAACTCTACTCACATACGACATAGAGATCGGCAGGACTCGAACTCGGGCCGCATTGGTGAGAGACGGTGCATTAGCAGCGCACGCCACCGGTGCTTCTTGTTTTGACATTGTTCTCCAAATGTACTGATATCGAACACTTGCCAGTAATTTCTGCTGATGTCATAGATAAAATTTTGACTCCCATGACTGAGAACCCACTGTACCTCTGTTCCAAGAAACAAGCAGAGACCAAAATTCAAAATGGAAATTCAATTTATATCAGCCTGCTATGATACTTAGGGCTTGAGTTGCTCAGGGTTAGCCTCGTTATGTGTAAAATATTCACGTGTTCCAGTGAAGGTCCGTGGAATTTCAAAGTGTTTGTATTGTTGACGGTGTGCACTCTACTTTATCGTTGGTATTTGTGAATATTTAGACACTGATACAAGGCTAAGCCTGAGTAAATGAGTCTGTAATCAAGGAACACAGCGGTAATTTGGAATTCGAAAAGGGTCTATTTGATTTACAGAGTAACAAATGTAATATGATTGATCTACAGGCCTGCCATTGTTGTTCTCTTGATGTCCATGATAAATGAAAAACAGCCGTTCAGCTTGAGATGTGCTGTACTCTACTGTTTTCAAGTATGTCAAAAATTATTGTTCAAAAGTATCTTAGAGCATATAGAGTATATTTCGTAATGACGTCATGGTTTGTKTACATCGGSTAAAATGATAGGAATTTAGGMTAAATTTAAGCTTAATTCTCTTCTTTCGAGATATTTAGCGTAATATTTAGTTGYTCTTGCCTTCACCAGCTYATAAACCAAATTTCATTGTGATTTAAGATGTGTTTTTGTCATTCCATTCCCCTCCAGCGACCATGATCCCTAGCGTTAAAACAATAGTTTGTTTTGATGTGACGTCATTATGAAATAGGGCAAATAATGCTCGGCCACTTTTACCTACACATTACACGGGCACAGTACACCTCCCATTTTATATATGTTTACAATCACCACTCACCATACGGGGCTCTTCCGTGAGGTTCCCTCCACACGCACTACCACTACATTCTATATTTACAATATACAACACTCAACTCACATGTTGATTTTTACGGAGGGAGGAAGTCCGGAGAACCTGGAGAAAACCCTCGTGGCAAGGGAGAGAACAACACATCAGACAAACTCAACTCACATATGATCCAGTCTGAGCCAGTGCTCATTTTTTTGTTTAATGGAACTTGCACCTAAGTCAATAGACTTATTTTGGCAATAGCTTTTTCCTACTTCCTATTACTCATCATTCTCTTGAGTATCATTTTTTGTTTAATGGTTGCACATGAGAAGACACATGAATATAGATACAACTCAAACAAAGAATATTTTTCTCAAGAGAATCATACGTGGTCTGAAATGAAACAATTATTGCAGCTAAACTAAGCTAATCCATCTCGGTTTTGACACTTATTTTTCTCTATTTTTACTGTTTTTTAAAGTGCTATTTGTACAAGAACGAAGAAGGTCAAAGCCAAATTGTATCAACACTTCTCCCGTCCTCTGCAGATGTTGGTAAGTTTATAATAGGATTTAATCAAAAAAACCCTTACAGTCACTTAGAAAACAGCTACAAAAACCCTTACACTAGTCTTAGAAAACAGATTGATGGGTTGCAAGCATTCCCAAGAGAGTTAAAAGACAAAAACATGGCGGCCATTGTGGTACCGTTAACAATGGATGCTAATGAGAAATCTTTCGTTAAATGGTACCAACATGGCCGCGATGACGTTACGTGCAAACGAAGAATACAAACACCCTGAATCGATAGTTCAGTTTTCTTTCAAGTCAGTCTACAGAATATTTTGGAAACTTTGTTCTTAATTATTTCTTTATTCTACAGCAGCTTCAGTATCAGCGGGGCAGTTGTTATGCGCTGGGCTGTTTAGGTAAGGACTTTTGAAGACATAGAATACAAGCGGGTACAGGTACAGTGTGCGAATATAAAGCAGGGGGGATTGGCAGAACACAAGAGAAGTGTAACCAACTGAGCGGTGAACACGGTGCGCAAACTGGCCCTAAGTATTTTTTGAGCTTGAAAGAACAAAGCAAACATGGAGTTAAAGCAAAATTGTTGTTATTCTACCGTTCTATATTTCTGCTTCCTGTAGCCATTATATTTTAGTCAAAAGAAACCAGAAAAATATGCAAAAGTTGGGTTACAGTGGCCTGGGAATAAGGGCCGGCGGCAAAACAGCTAAACGCGCTGTGATTGGCTTAAACAAAATTCACTGCTCAGCTCGTGGTAAGAGAGGAATGCTTCTGGACACTTCTTGAGTGTTCTGCCAGTCCCCGCTTGCTTTATGACTTCACACAGCACAACAATCATGTTTTTTATTCCTTTCATAAAATATACAAATAACAGTAATATTGTTATTTTGGATACAATTGATGCGATAGAAAGCGAGTACCAGTGCTCTTTGCTTTCATAAAACATGGGCCCCCAACCAATCGGAAAGCAAGACATATTGCATTAGTTTTTTTTATAAAGCCTAACAGTGACTCGACATTGAATTGACGTTGCATCAAGGGCTACTAAGGAACAGACCATTAGAGTTTTTTTTGGGGGGGGGGGGAGGCCTCATGGCTGTGCAGGAATTATTTTTGGACATAATTTGGATTTTTTTCTGGCACTTTTCTTATGCATGATTTTTTTTCACTCTTTAAAGCTGTTCTCAAATTTGTTTTTGGTTTTTGCCTGATTTTTCCCCCCCCCCCCCCCCCCCCCAAATCTAATGGTCCGTCCCTAACTAGGGTTCCTTGATCTCCATGCATTTGAAACTTTCTCTAGATATTTGAAATTTGTAGCCAGGATTGATCACAGTAGTTTTTTTTTACACTAAAGTTGTGAGTTCAGACCGAAATGTCTGTACAAAGGTTTGTAACAAATAAGCCAGTGTGTTAAATTCGAATTTTGCTCGAGGTGATATACATCAAATTGAAATATGACGACCAATTTGAATAACTATTGTTGTGGAAATACTAGCCTCTCATACATTAGAAAGCACTTTTATAAGTTTACATGTGAACACGAGGCTAATCCCTCCAGGGCCCGGTTGTACGAAGCCTGGATAGAGCTATCCGACGGATAAATCTTATCTAGTGGATAAATTTATTGGATAACAGCATCGACTTATCCTCTGGATAAGGATTTATCCGCCGGATAGCGCTATCCAGGCTTCGTACAACCAGGCCCAGAACGATAGCTATTCAAATGTACCAAATTGAGCTGATCCAGTATATCAAGCAGCTTATGCAGCTGCAAATTTTAAGACGCAGAAAAAAACATTCAAAAGAAAAGATATTCAAAATTTTCGGTTYACCGTATTTCGATTTGGTGTACGCTGACATTGATTTTCCATCAAATATTATTATATAGTTAGGATAGTACGCACGCACTGATTGGTCGAGAGCTGTGCTTTATTAGTGAACGAAACACAGTGCTGACGCCATCCGCGCGTGCGAAGTGCTGCTAGAWCTTGCCACCATCTTTCTCCTTGCGTAAATAAATTCAATAATGTAATAATAATTAGTAACTATATAATAAAACGAATGAAACAGCTTTTTCCGTGCACCGTTCAGTAATAAAGCACTTATGAAGCGCCGTAAGCACTCAACAAGTGTGAGAAGCACTTGTCTACGGCTCGTACTTCTCCTTACGCTTCTTTCGTGCTTACGCCAATTCTTGCGTGCCTTATTTTTTGAACGGAGCACGCAGTGGCGGATCTAGGGGTGGGTTTTGGGGGTTGCAACTCCCCCCCCCCCCTTGAGAGCCATCGTGATTTTTTAAATTTTCATGACAACACCAACAGCATCGCGAGTTTTATTAAAACAGGGGTGCCGAACACATTTCGCTCGCCTTTTTTTCTATACGCCGTGTGTGGGACCTGAAACAACCATGCTCGCCTGCAGCAAATAATCGTCTCSCTAACCCTTTGGTCTGCTATATCTCTTCACCACCTTAATCAATGCTACAACCCCCCCTTTGAAAAAATCCTGCATCCGCCCCTGGCACGGAAAAAGCTGTTTTATTTGTTAATTATAAACAGATAATCAAAKAATTATTTTTCTTCATATTTTGTTAGTCCCAACCCTGTATCTAACTGGTGTGCTGCAGTGGCATTGTCTCACTGTCTAAAGGGCAACCCAACACAGAAAGAACAGCTCTTGAGAGTACAATTAGCTACTAGTCTAGGTAATTATGTACATCATTTCATGCAATCATTTTCCTTCTAAATTACAAACCTAAATAGGCCCTTTGCAGCTCCAGTAAACACGTGCTGATTAATTCACTGRGARCAARTGAATGAACATYTTGATTCCCATGGGYRAAATATACTGGTGAGCMAAYRAAMTTTCTACAACCTGTTTCGAGAGATCGTAATAAAACTACWTTTCGTAACACACTGGWTACACATCGTTTCATTCAGTTCTTTACAAGTAGCTAAAAAGAATCACCAATTCAAAATAAAAACAAAGATTTTGCTCTCAAGAACAGACACGTGACGGTTAACTAACTGCAACGAGCCTATTGTGTAGGTTTTACAGTGCGAATCGAAAAACCGTGGGCACCTAAAATATTCTAGGAATGTTCTATTCTTCTTTGGCCAATCAGAATTGACTTTCTAACCACACGATAACGGAAAGATAACATAACTCTTCTGATTGGCTATTGAACATTCTTGAAATATTTCTAGGTGCCCATGGATTTTTGATTCGCTCTGTAATGTGTCAGGTTTTAATGGCTGTGCTTTAAGGTTTTTCACCAGGTTCTCTGGGTTCTCTGGTTTTCCTCCCTCCGCAAAAATTCCACTTCTAAAATTTTGATTCGACCTTAGGAGATATTCTCGGTGGTGTTAATGTCTTTTAGTAAAATTTGATTAGCAGTCTATCACCAATGCTGTATTCTGATTGGATGAGCTACTAATAGGCTGTAAGTTATAACCTACTAGTAGCGAAAAGTGCGGCTTTGAAAGCCAAAAAATTGAATTTAACTTTAATTCAAGACTTGTTTGCATCTAAATATTTGACTGACTAGTTGGATTTGACTAAAACAATTAGTCCTCTCATCCTTGTGGCCTATGAGTCAATAGCCCATTCGTGCTAGAGGACTAATAATTTGTTRAATAACTCCTTTCAAACTATAATGCAGAAAAAAATAGTTGAAAGTAACTGCATCTTACGATTAGTTCTTTCTTGTCATGTACTTACTACGGATCTCACCGAACTGTGGCGACACGTCAAAAATACCACACCCTAATTCGTCCAGTAAGGTATTCACTGTAATACATGTAACAAAAGTAGGCGTGTCAGTAGACGAATTAGGGTGTGGTAGTGAGACAAATTTTTGACGTGTCGCCACAGTTCGGTGAGATCCGTAGTAGGCATCTAAAAATCTGATTGGCTAGTATTGTGCCAAGCTGAGAAAGTTTTTAGTCTTCTGTGATTGGCTGAAAAATGCCAGGTGTTCCTGTACATGTCTTGCTGTAAGACTTACTTGAGATGTAACGTTTAAAACCCTGATTTTGTTTTTGTCTTAAAAATTCATTTCTTTTTTAAAATTTTTTTAGGGAATCCACCGGTTTCACTTCTTCAACAGTGTACAAACATTCTTGCACAGGTTTGTATAGCATGCTATGCTTCTTCGTACTTTCCTTACCGAATGCACGAACGAACGAACGAACGAACGCACGCACGCACGCACGCAGGCAGGAAGGAAGGAAGGAAGGAAGGAAGGAAGGAAGGAAGTAAGTAAGGAAGTGGATCGATGGATGGATGGATGGATGGGATGGGATGGGATGGATGGATGGATGGATAAAATAAATTTGGTAACGATCCTGGGTCACATTGGTAAGAGGCAAGTGCACTCACCACAAACCTTATTCGTTGCATTTTTCTCCAGGGAGGTGTTATCCAAACTAGAGTAGGCCTGCTGGTGTTGCTGTGTTCCTGGCTGTCTAACTGTCCTATAGCTGTTGCTCATTTCCTACATAATTCAGCCAACGTGCCATACGTATCCTTACAGTATGAAATCAATATAGAGAACCAGATTTGAGTTTATGGTTACTGCAGCTTTCGATATTCTGCGAACTCTGAAATTTCAAAAGCTTGTTGTGAAATAGGTTTTTATCTGCCGCCAGTCAAGAACATAAAAGGTACCAACTGATTATTTTTGATTGACAGCAGCGAAAAAACAAATTTCAGCGTGCAGCGTGCAACTTGTAGCTACAGAGTTTGCAGAATATGGAAAACCGTAGTGATTGCATTGACCGATTTAGAGGGCAATCATTCACAAATCCAGGATTTTAAAAAACAGCGGTTTTAGAAACTCTATTTCCTGCATTTTGACGACAAACAATGATTTTGATAAATTTCATTCTAGTGCGTGAATGGCTTCAAAAGGGGGGTCTAATGGAATCCCCTTCTATTTTGGGATTAGTTGGATTATTTAAACATTAAATATTGGAAATTGATAAAAAATGCATCTTGTAGTTATATGAACCCCCTATGTCAGTGAACTCCTTCACTGAGGCGGCAGCCATCTTGAATTGCAAGGCATTATGGGTCACAGCTGCGAGCTACGTGCTGGAATTTAGTTTTTTTCTGCAGTCTAGACTAATCAGTCAGTACCTTTTGTTTCCTTTTCATTGGCGGCAGCAAAAAACCAAATTCCAACGGGCAAATTGCAAGTACAGTCGTACGTTTTTGAAAATAGCTGTAAGTTTGGTTCTCATGAACATTGTAAGTTCAGAAATGGAAATTGAAAAGGATTTGAAATTTTMAATTTTCTTGCGCTTGTGTTTGTACTTTTTTATCTGTGCTGTTTTTCCTTAACTAATCTCAGCTGATGGCACAAGTGGAATCCCATGGAGAGGAAAGAGAGAGGCTTGTGGGATACCTGTGTGGGCTTCTGTTGGGACTCTGTTTGGCTTTTAATGATGACTCTGTTGACAAATTTAAAAAGTGAGATTTCTGGTTTTTTGTTTTTTGTTTAATTTGAATACTCCAGTTTCGAGTTCTCTGTTGCTCAGGATTAGCCTTGATTTTGTGTGTAATATTCATGTTTTCCAGTCAAGGTCCGTGGAATTTCAAAGTGTTTGTATTGTTGAAGTTGTGCATTCTTTACTTTACTGTTGGTATTTGTGAATATTTGAACACTGATACGAGGCTAATCCTGTGTAAATGAGTTTGTAGTYRAGGAACACAGCAGTGATGTGGAACTCGGGAATGGCTGTCTATTGTTTATATTGAATATATATTCATTCAAGTTTTGAATTTATATTCATTAGATGAAGATGAAGTGATGGCATCAAACGAATTTCATTTTGTTCATATTACTCTTTTCTTTCATCCCATTTAGTCATCTTTAATCTTTTTATGTTTATCCATCTATAGTTCATACATTCCCACATATATAATTTGTTTGTTCATTTCATTCAATCCAATCCCCTCCACTTTCCAACATCATCCATCTATTCATCTGTCCCTTTGATTTATTCATCCATCTATACACCCATCATCCATCCATCCATTCATCCATCCATCCATCCCATGCATCCCATGCATCCATCCATTCATCCATCCATCCCATCCATCCATCCATCCCATCCATCCATCCCATTGCATTAATTCAATTTCATTCTTTCATCCATTTTATCTCACTCATTTACATTCTGTTTTTTATTCCAGAGATGATCTTAGATTGTTAATAAACAAGAGAATAGGATTAGATAATCTATTGGAGAAGATTGGTTATATATCTAAATCTGAATACTTTACTGCTGCTGTCAAATCACCAGAGGTACTGTCTGTCTGCCTGCCTGTATTGGGGGAAGGGGGAAGAAGGAAGGGGGAAGGAGAAAGAAGGAAGGGGGAAGGAGAAAGGGGGAAGAAGGAAGGAGGGAGGAGGGAGGGGGAAGGA
>NW_022259281.1:381421-397498 GCF_009602425.1 Actinia tenebrosa | reverse complement strand
AAAAAAAAAATTACTGATTGCAGTTTTTTAATGAAGAATTATCCAAAATATACGTGTTTCTATAACTCTTGTTAAAAATTATTTTGCAATTATGTATTTATTTATTAGTTATTTTTTCGTACGTTTTCGTAAATTTTATGAAGACCTTTTGTTTATTTCTTTAAAACTTTGCTCTTAAATTAATTTATCAGGCTTACTAGAATTTTAGAAATGAAAAGAAAAATTTAAAAAAAAAATAAGGAAAAAAAGTATTTAAGCAAGCCCCGTGGGAGGTTCGAACTCCCGACCCCTGGTTTACAAGACCAGTGCTCTGCCACTGAGCTAACGAGGCTTTCGGCTGAACAATTTTGTAACAATATCATATTTAAAGGCATCCGCCAAATACTGCATCTCCTGAATATACTTGCAGGGTTTTCGCTTCCCCTTGCACTAAAATTTACTTAAAAAGCACCAGATTTATTAATTTAAATACTAACTAAACATTCCTCATTTTCCCCCCGCTACAGTTATAAATCAATTCCACAGCTAACCCAAAATTCAAATACGAAGTTAGCATTTCCGTTAGTATAAAATATTTATGAGCAAATCAATAAATCGAGTATAAATATCTTAACTTTATTCATTCAAAACCTGAATAAGTGAGTTTTGGATTTGAAGCTTTAGAATAATGTCTAGAATGATGTAAAAAGTTTGAAGACGCGATTCGCACTTGTGGGCTACCTGTGTCAGAGTTCCTTGTAGTAACATCATCACGGTCCCCGCTCAAAAAGTTGAATAGTTGAATTGCTTTAAAAGTGTTGTAAACAAGTTAATTTAGATCTTAGATTAGAAATGACTATCATATTTTTCTTATATAGGTTTTTATTTTATTTTTTTAATTTTTTTGAAGCAAGTTGAAAAAGCCTTTTTGAGACGATTAAGGAGTTGCAGCAATGTCAATCTTGGACGGCGTAGTACATTCTTTTTAACAATTTCGTGTAACCAAGTCAATATATACAATAGTGTGGTATAGCTTCGTTATTCATTTATTTATTCACCTTATCATCCTGAAACGTAAACGATGCAGCTTTTAAAGGTTTTGTATTTCGTTGTGTTTTTAGGGAGTATTGGATATTTTTTTCTTTACGGATTTGTTATGAAAAAACTTCCTAAAATAACCATAAGTTACGAAGAAGATTACAGTGGATATCGTAAAGGAGAATTTTACCAACGGCTTCACGAAAATCCACAAGACAGTAAAAATAAATTGTCTGAAATCTCTTTTAGTCCAACTTCATCAATTTTGAAAACGCTACAGGCCACCACAACAAAAAAGATTTCACAGGATTATGATCAAGATAACGACGAAAGCGAAGCTTTTTTAGATTTTCTTTCCAATTTCAAGAGTAAAGAAGACTTGGATAATTCAAGTTCTATAGAAGATGAAACTTTGTTTCCGCCAACGAGAAAACCAATACGTGACAATGGCGTAGGGCTTTATRAATTAATGAAAAAGATTGATGAATTAGAAAGCTTGGAAGTAGCTGACCCATTGACTCGTTGTATTCAGCCAAAACGAGGTTAGTAGCTCTATTTACGACGACGTTTTATTTATTGCAGATAAATTTGTCAAAGCGTTATTATTTCGGTATCATGACTCCCAAATCTCGAGTTACAAGGATAGTTATTTCTGCGAGATTTTTGGTCTGACATGTCACACAACTTTCACTTCATCAAAGCGAGGCAACCAAACTTTATTCAGTTTTAATCATATGAATATCAGAATATTGTTATTCAAACAATAAGCTATTAATATCAGTAAAGCTAGAAATATGCAATCTGTTAGAGATACAGCCAGTTTAGTTCCTCTTCCTACTTTCCTTCCTTCCTTCCTTCCTTCCTTTTTTTCTTTCTTTCTTTCATTCTTCCCTTTTCCTTCCTTCATCTCTATCTTTTCAGTTCTGTCTGTGCACTGCCTTCTTCTCCCATTTTGCCTTCTCTGTTCCAAGCGAGCTCACGAAACTGAGACATGACTTTCTTCAATTAAACGTTTCTCTAGTTGGACGACTACAAATCGACAACAGGCCTAGAATAGCACTCAAAATGGAAGAAGCCCAGCAAGACCTGCCGTTCGTCTCTTCCGGCGGAAGCTGGAAGCCAACAAAGTGTCAAGCCACAAAGGTAGGTGACGTCATACTTGTCAAACCACAGGTAGCTCAATCACAGATTTTGAAATTCAGTTCAGTACGTTTTTGCTGAGCACAAAACTCTCAACTCACATGTTGATTTTTGAGAATTTTTTAAGGAATACATTAGTTTTGAAGACATATTAATATAGCAGGTCCAAAGGTGGTGAATGTCAGAAATCCCTACCCCCCCCCCCTCTAAATTGGGTCCCGTAAGGCGATAACTGTTTCATTTTGTTACTCTTACAGGTTGCTATAGTTATACCGTTTCGTGACAGACACCCTCATCTACCATCGTTCCTGAAACACATGCATCGGTTTCTAAGATGGCAGATGTTGGACTACAGAATATTCGTTATTGAACAGGTAGGGTAAGACAGTGCTACGAAGGCTTTGTCTTTCTGTCTTTCGTCTGTGATGAATGATGAAATGCATTAAAATGCTTGACAGGATTTTAGGAGTGCTTTTTCCTTGAGAATTATTCCTTTATTATTATCATTATATCATCATCATCATTATCTTCTTCTTCCTCCTCTTCCTCCTCCTCTTCTTCTTCTTCTTCTTCTTCTTCTTCTTCTTCTTCTTNTTCTTCTTCTTCTTCTTCTTCTTCTTCTTCTTCTTCTTCTTCTTCTTCTTCTTCTTCTTCTTCTTCTTCTTCTTCTTCTTCTTCTTCTTCTCCTTCTTCTTCTTCTTCTTCTTCTTCCTCTTCTTCTCCTTCTTCTTCTTTCTTCCTCTGAATGGGAAAGTAAACCAAAACGACAATCGTAAGTGCGCGGTTGACTGAATCTTTATTCTACACAAATATATGATATTTCGATATAGCTAGCGGGTGCTGATTGCCTGGCTAGCGTGCCTATATATTGTTAGAGGAAAAATATTCGCGCGTATATAAAATATATTTTATAATCAACCGGAAAACTTGAAAACGGATGCCTATTTATCTCGCAATGTACGCGTTGCAAAAGCAATTACCCAATAGCGATTTGTGATGCCTGCAGCGTAATATTTTCTTTGATTCAACTTTTTTCAGTCAGGTAAAAGTCCCTTCAACCGTGGCATGCTGATGAACGTAGGGTTTCAAGAAGCGATGAAAAAAGACAAATATGACTGTGTTATATTCCATGATGTGGATCTGATTCCCGAAGATGACAGGAATGATTACAGCTGTCCATCCTCACCAAGACACATGTCTACTGCGGTTGATACGATGAAGTATAAGTAAGGCTGCGTTTACACGGTACCCGTTTAACTGGTCTAAGAGTTGTACGTTTAGGGGCACCGTTCACACGGGACTGAGCTATCCGAGCAAAGATTCGTTCGCTTAGCCGTGCAAATTTAGATCCCGTTCCTTGTAAACAGAACCCTTTTTGAAAACATGATTTCCATTGATTATATTTCACTTCCGGAAAATTGCGCATGCGCCAAAGGATGGATTATGCCAGAGCCCTCGTTCTTCGACGCAGGCCAAAAGAAACGCAGGCTCTGGTTGCGAGATTGAGGTAGAATACTCAGCAATATTATGCTTTAATCTTTAAGGTTGGGTTACAAGAAAATCTTTGGTGGAGTAGAAGCTTTCTGGCCGGAACATTTCTTGAAGGCAAATGGATTTCCAAACCGCTACTGGGGATGGGGTGGGGAGGATGATGACCTGTATGTAAGGTACGTAGATGTGTAATAACTACTGGGGGTGGGGTGGGGTGGGGTGGGGAAGATGATGACCTGTATGTAAGGTATGTAGATGTGTAATAACTACTGGGGGTGGGGTGGGGAAGACGATGACCTGTATATAAGGTACGCAGATGTGTAATAACTACTGGGAGGGGTGGGGAAGATGATGTCCTGTATGTAAGGTACGTAGATGTGTAACTACTGATGGGGTGGGGAAGATGATGACCTGTATTTAAGGTACGCAGATGTGTAACTACTGGGGATAGGGTGGGGAAGATAGTGTCCTGTATGTAAGGTACATAAATATGTAACTACTGGGGATGGGGTTGGGAAGATAGTGTCCTGTATGTAAGGTATGTAGATGTGTAACTACTGGGGATGGGGTGGGGAAGATGAATACCTGCATGTACAGTTGTGAATTGTACGTATTACAATAGACCTTATTCGTGGTGTGACAATGTTTTCCCAATTCAGCGCGACAAACCTCTGGGGGAATGAAGAGCTATTGTTTTGAAACTTCTCGGGATATCATCGTTACTCCTTTCGTATCCTTTGGGATACTCATGAATTTTTCGAAGAGTAAAAACAAAAGAAAATGAATCCCCTGTGGAGGTTCGTCACGCTGAATTGGGAAAACATTGTCACACCACGAATAAGATCTATTGAGTTTCATGTATCGTAGCTCTCTCCACCCACAACGCGTATAGATGATTAATTTGACAAAATACTGGGGGCAGAGGGGGAAGGGTGGGGAGTTACCTGTTACCGGAAATGGACTAGTTATTTTCCTACCAAGGCAGTAGTAATGTTGGTCGCTTATGATCATAAAAGTGAGTGATCCGTCTTATTCATCACTTTGTTTGTCTCGTTTGTTAACAGAGTTATGAAAGCATCATTGGGCCTCACTCGCCCCGCTCAACAGATAGGTCGATACTACATGATAAAACACAGAAAGAGTAAAGGAAACCCTGAAAGGTGACTACACACGTTGATAATTTGAAAATTAGGAAGCACGGGGAGGGGGGGTGGGGTGGGGGCACCAGCCTTGAGCGTTATAGAGCATGCGCAGTAGAGCAGTTTTCGTATGACTGGAAAAAGCTCATTGCCGTAAAGGTGCTGACACACGGCGCAACATTGCAAGCAACAATGCATGCAACATTGCACGCAACAGGACTGTTGCAGCGTGTGTTTACCACAAACGTGTTGTACGCAACGTTGCATGCAACAAATCGGAAATTGAATCGCGCTCTACTCTTGCAACATTGCGCGCGATAAATTTCGTCATGTGAACATGGCTGCAACATTACCTGCAACATTTTGAAATTTCCAGATAATCAGCTTGCACCAAATTTATACCTGCTGACCAAATATCTTAACATAGCAGGCTGACACAAGCGATGTTGCGTGATTTTTTTGCAATGTGTGTCACCCCGATTCAAATTTGTTGCTTGCAATGTTGCGTGCAATGTTGCACCGTGTGTCAGCACCTTAAGCGTCTCTTGCCGTGACCGTGATATTTTCTAGCATTTTGATTTGCTCGTTTTTTTCTCTCGCGATGTGATTGGTCTGGCTGTGCCGTGACCTTGGCGTGACCGTGTACGCGCCGTGTTAATGTCGTGTTCCGCGGTGTATTTGATTACATGGAGATCGAGAGTACGTAAATTCTCGCGCAATGTGTTTGGTCTGGTGTATGCCTTGTGATACCACGACCTGCATTTGTGCTGCGAGCTTTTCACAGTCATACGAAGACTGCTACATACGAATCACGGCAAATGATATTACCCAAGCTCTTACTAAGTCACTCTTAAACCCTCACTCCCGATCTGAGACTGAGAGCTAGGATGAGACTGGCAATGTTTCGCKCGAAATCTTTGTTGTTATGCTCCACGCTGCATCTCATGTTTCGCACGCTATTTTCTCAAATTCCAAATACGGTTTTGGTATTACTTATTCTACAAAAACCCTTGAATCCCTTGCACACTACCTCTTCCCAGATAGCACTCAGTGATCATCTTATCGCTATATTTTTATATAGCATTAGCCGATGTTTACAAACATTAGCATAGTGGTGTTAATTTTCCAACAATTATCACAATAGTTCCTACCAAGTTGCTTTGTTTCGTCAGTAAATCGTTGGCATTATAATAAAAATAGCTTAGCTAGCGCTATAACCGGGTCGCATTGTTGATACGCGTCGCATAAGTGGTGCATTTCACCACTCGTGCTTCCCAAAGCATTCCATTTACTTACGAATTCAGAATGTATTTGTATCTTTCTAGACATGCCATGCTAAGAGAAAGCCACATTCATATCGAAAAAGATGGTCTCAACTCATTACAATACAAAGTTCTTTCACAAACTGAGCATCCGCTGTACACAATGATCGCTGTAGATCTTACTTCAAAGGATACGAGTGATAATTGGTCCATATTAGGATGATGTCGAATGACAGATGATGACGTCAGTAAGAACAGCGGACGGCGTCGTGAAACAGCTGAAATGACATCATGGAACATCAAATGATGTCATACAACTTGATATTACATACGTCATGACGCATGTTATGACGTATACATCGAAGGAAAGTGTGTTAAATGAGAAATGTGTTTTTCTAGAAAAAAAAGATTGATAAGCAGATCTAGAGAAAGGGTTTCAAGTCCTCCGGAGCCACGAAAGATCAATCTCGTCTCCAATACCTTTCGGGCTTTTACATGGCCAGTATTTTCTCGCGGCGCCTACCGCTGACCAAAAAAAGTTAAAAAAAAAAAGTAAAAGTTTTTGAAAAATCACTTGGCTTGATATTTTAAAGAATATTACAAAAGTTATCAAGCCAAACAAAAAAAAAGCAAAAACAAAAACAAAAAACGAAAAACAAACAAACAAAAAACATTTTTTACTCCTAGAAACTTTGATTATAAAATTTTCTAATTACTTGGGTTCCCTGTGGTTAGCATGTTTTTAATATGGGGGGTAGGGTTAGGCTGTGTTGGCAAGGGCATCAAACAAAATGGCGGCTGCAGTTGAAAGTTTTGCTTGACAAAAATAACAAAAAATATATTGAAGAAAGATGACGATTCATATAAACGAGTTACCCGACACTGTTCTGCTAGGTATTTTCAGTCTCTTAGCTTCGCAAAGGACGTACAATTTGTGCAGGATGCGATTGATCTGTAGAAGATGGAGAGATTTGGCCACAGACTCTAGTCTTTGGAGGACAATTTCTTTCCCAAACAACAAAAGATTAAACATCGAGGTGCTAAAAAACATATTTTCATGGTGTACAAACGTGAAAGAGGTAGATTTAACCCACTGTTCGTTGGTGGATGACGGGTGTTTAGAGATCATAGCAGAGAATTGCCCAACACTACGAGTACTTAAAGTTCGCAATTGTAAAGTGACTGACTTTGGACTGGAAAAAATTTCAAGCTCTTGTCGAAATCTGGAATCTTTTACGATATCGTATCACGATTCACAAAGTATTACATCTGAAGCTGTTAATGAGTTTATAACAAAGTGCCCAGAATTAAAGGAAATTAGAATATTTGAAGAAGAACAAGACGAGGAATATGAAAACACCTTTGAAATATCCCCTGAGTTGATTCGTAATTTGATGTCAAGTACAGTGAAGATTTTTCACTGTGAAAATGCTTCATTTTTATCTGAAGATATCTTCAGAGTCTCTAATACGAATGTCAGTTTGAGGCTTCAAGAGCTTGGCTTGCCAAACTGCCTGGATCTTACAAACACTATGATGTATTCTCTTACAAACAGATGTTCAAGTTTGAAAGTATTAGACGTTTCACATTGCCCTGGGTTGAATGACTCTGGTATAATAGCCCTCACTGAATTTTGTCCACTGTTGGAGCATGTAAACGTCATGGCATGCCAGTGTATTACTGACATTGCAATTGAGAGCATTGCAAGACATTGCCCCAACCTGCGATTTCTGTGTGTTGCAGGCTGCGAGCTTCCAAAACCAATGGGTAATATAACAGATGTTGCAATACAGACTGTTGCAGACCTATGCACTAAGCTGGAAGATCTTAATGTTAAGTGGTGTCAGGGAGTTACGGATATCGGCATTAGTGCTATTGCAACCAGCTGTCCACACCTCAGCCACTTAAATGTCAGTGGGTGTCTTGCGATATCAGATGTGTCAATCCTGGTAGTGGCTGCTCACTGTAAGAATTTGAAGAGTCTTGATGTGACAGAATGTTTACGAATTACTAGCATCGGCATTAATAGCATTGCACAAAATTGCATGAAACTTTGTCATCTAGATATGCAAGTGTGTTCGTATATGTGTAACCTTGATTTTAGATGCAATGCAACAGTTTCTTTACCCCTTAGACATATAGACTTGTCATACTGTACGAAAATAACTGACGAATGTTTAAAACACATCACTTGGTTATGTCACAATCTCACCTTCATCAGCTTAGCAGGCTGTCATAGGATAACTTCCACTGGCATGAAGTTTATTGCACAAAACTGCCATGAATTGCAATACTTGGACATATCGTACCGAGGCTTGCAATCCAGCATTCATCTTACTGATGAATCCATTGTATTACTTGGACAAAATTGTCGTCATCTAGCATACCTGGATTTGATTGGCTGTTGGAATGTAACCAAAGAATGTGTGAGAATAATTCTTGAGTGTTGTAAATATTTAAGTCAGTTGAACATCAGTCAAATTTGTGAACCAGATGCTGTGTGTACTCAAGGACAACGATTACGAAACATGGTTTTGCAATATCGCTCTTCCTGTGATCCTGTAAGGGTTTCCAAGACAACGAGAAATGGGAAATTGGCCGAAAGCTTTATCCTTTATATGTCGGCTTTAAATCTCTGAGTAATAGACTTCAATTTTTACATAAGTATAACTTTACTGTAGACTTTGCTTTGCAGATAATTTTCTTTATTAAATGAATACTACTTGACTAGAATATCTATTAATGATAGTCCACTATCTTAATCATGATAAGATCAGGGACTGCTGAGTAAGTTTTGAATTGAGTGGAGGGGGGGAGTAATATTTCAGAAATCTCTTCCGAATACTAAATTTTATACCAAATATAAGATTGGCAAATAAAGCAAAAATGGTGGCAAAATTATTGGAGGGGGCCCCAGCCTCTCACCTCTCAGTTCCCCTAGCTCCACAGTCCCTAATGATAGTTACCACCAGTAGTTAAGTCTATGTTATAGCATGGAGCTGCTGCAGTTGTTGCTGCTGCTGTTGCAGAGGCATAGGTTATCGCCTTGAGGAAGGGGGGGGGGGTCAAAATTCGTTTTCAAAACATTGGCAAGTCAAACTTATCATGTGACCCACTAGGCCTCCCTGGAAATGCCTCTGTGTTGCTGTTGCTGTTGCTGTTGCTGTTGCTGTTGCTGCCATTATTGCCGTTGATGGTTGAAAGTGTGAATATTTTGCATTCTTCATAAATAATGCATAAGTTTGGAAAAAGTGTGAAAATGGTCCAAGAAACCTATCCTGAAATGCTTAAAAAAAATAGTTAAAAAATTGAAAACATTGCAAAAATGATGAGTTTTGGCGTTTTTTTTTAGTGGAGTAGAATTCCTGTTTAACAGGTTTTTTGAAGACCAGTATATGAAAAACTATTGAAATCTCTCTTGCCGCGAGTCAACAAAGCTGACAAGATAATTATCATCAAAGGCTTTAAAAAAATAGTTAAAAAATCATTTCAAAAACAATGAATCCATAATATTCAATCTTCAATAGAATATTAAATAGTACTTAATATTCTCTTGTTTTAGGGTTGGGATTAGGGTGTAGGATTATAGGGTTAGGGTTAGGGGTCAGAGCTCAAACCCCTATTTTTAAAACAAAATAACAATAAGCTAAGGAAGAGGGCATTTTACCTGTGAATTAAAAAAATACTAGTCAACATGTGATAGTTAAACATGCACAAAAGATAACAATTCAATTAGGGTCTACAAGAGTGCATACCATATATATCGCGAAAAGAATAAGAAATTTCACAAACGTGAACAAATTAGTACGAGATGTTGCACAAATTTATACAATTCTGTTTGTCAACTTAGAATACGCTCTAATGTGTATTAGGCTGCATTCATAATGTATGGCAGAGGGAGGGGGGCAGGTGAAATTGAGGGGGGATGGGCAAATTTTTATCAGAAATGGGGGGAATGCACAATTTTTGAAAGAAGCTACAGGCCTTGCTTAGAGTGGATCGTATTTTTTGCATAACTTTAAGGGGGGTGTTAAGAATCATTCTGGGCATTTCAAATTTTAACCTGACCCCCCCCCCCTCCCATCTGCCATACATTATGAACGCAGCCTTAGTCTAATATCTATTTCGCGGTTTTAATAAATTTAATAAATGACTTCATGCCATATGCAAGGGAAAAATTCTATGGAATAAAAAGAAACTAATAATAAAGATAAATAACTTTAGGAATCTTGCGTTTTGATTGGTTGCGGTATTTAAATAGTTGTGTATGGTATTATGGGTATGCACTTGTCCCATCAGCCCCTTCGGTCGCACACAAGCAAAAAAAAAAATTGGAGGAAAAATAGCTCGAAAAGGGACGAAAAACATTGCTGTTAGACGGTAAGAAACGTTCGGCAGCTCAAAAATAACTCTTGTAAGATTTAGCTTAAATGTTTTTGCTTCTCTGTAGGCCTTTACCCCTGATATTTGTTGCCTTTTCGTTGAGTTAGCGAGAGTTTGTTGTTGCACGTGTGAAGTTGTCGAAGTTAGACTTGTTTTCAAACATGCATTTTGTGTTCGTAGGATTGTTTTCTTATCTTTGAACAGTTAAAATATGTGTATCAATACTTTTTGGAATATCTTTGTTCAATTTTCTTTTAATTTTGAAGAATTTCTAAAACCAATTTTCTTCGTACTTTGAAGACCAATACCTCTTCTCACCTACTCCTCCCTGAGAACAAAAAGCCAACACTAGAATAATTTCTGTAGGCATATTATGTTTTGTGGCAATATTTTTTTTCTTAGAATAATTAAGCTTATAGAAAACATATTTTATACGAAGTAGTATAAAAAATATTTTTTTCCAAAATATTGGAGAGATTTTACTTTTGATTTACAGCAAAAATCGTTGCATTGTGACCCACTGTTTCAAAACCCTGATTAGATTTTGGTCTTTTCCCAGCTGTCAATCATCTTGGGTTTATGCAAGCGAGTCTACGAACACGACTGCTCAGCTTTGACCCGCTGTTTCAAAACCCTGATTAGATTTTGGTCTTTTCTGAGCTGTCAATCATCTTGAATTTATGCAAACGAGTCTACGAACATGACCGCTCAGCTTCGGCCTTCAACACATGTGTTTTTCGAGAACCAGTTAAGGTGACTGGCTATTTTTGAACATTCGATTTGAGTCCATTGGTGAGTGCGGAGTCAAAAACAGCTGAATAATCTACATTACCGCCGTTTGCATTACAATGCGGCCACCCCAGACACAAATTGAGTCGTGAAGTTTGCAATAGACTATTGTCAATCATTCATGTTGATGCCATTTATACACGTTTGGATCAGTGAGTTGGCTTTTCTATCAAACTTTCACAGTCAGATATCACGAAGGAAAGTTCCGAAAGCGATTGCAATGAGTTTAAGTACATGCAAGTAGAATGAGGTGTTTGATCGACGGCAGTCTATTGCAAACTAAACGACCTGATTTGTGCCTGGGGTGGCCGCGTAGTAATGCAAACGGTGGTAATAATCTTTATGAAGAACCATACATGTTTTGAACCTTAAGAGGGCAACACCCTCAAACTTTACACGGGACTATACTTTTTTATAAGCTTATTCAAAAAAACTTCTAAAAATCTACATATGTTACGTCTTATTCTATAGAAAATTTAATTTTTCTAACACAAAAATTATAGATTTTTGTAGGAATTTTTGTTTGACTTTATGAGATTTTTGGAGGGCGCTGAAAGGATGAAACTTGATAAATCAATGCATTTCGTTGTCTTTCTGTCAAGAATATCCATGTAGTATTGTAGAATGATTCATCACTTGCCGGCATTTGTGCAATTATGGAGTCTGTAAAGAGATGTTATCTTGTGAGTTTTAATTTTTTTCTGATCATTTCTGGTGGCAAAATTTTTGCTTTAAAAAGTTGAGCGTAGGAATCTATTAAATGCTGATTATCTTGAAAACATTTAATGGAGCCTGGTAAATGGTCATAGTCATTAATGTAATGGAAGTATATAAGTTAAAGATGCAGCATTCAAATTAAAGAAATGTTTTTAAGATTCAACTATTCACTTTAGGTAGAATCAATTCTGAAAGTTGACAGGGGTCAAAAGCACTTTAAATAACCATTCCATTCCCATAACACACCAGTTTCACATTGAATGCATACCACTGCTTTTGAAGACCACAAACTTATTTGTACAAGCTTAGCCTTGTTTACGAGTCAGATATTGACAGATACAATTAAAGGGGCATTTGGATGAAAACGCCCCAATTTTTGAAAGTGCAAATAATTGAAGTATTTGAGGACAATATGACTCAATTATAATTATGGAAATCTGATTAGTGAAAATTTTAGCCTGGGAGCCACTTGCAGATAAGATATTTTGGGTTAAATGCAAAAAGAACAGTAGGGTTGAGTAAACGACGTCATTTACTCACAATTTCGATGCTGAATAAAATTGATAATTTTTTCCCGCCACTTTTGACTGTGAAGGAAACATGTTGCTTGTCTACTATCTGGGCCATATAGATACTTTTAAACAAGTTTCAAGTCATTTCTAATTTTTATTGATTTTCATCCAAGTGCCACTTTAAAATTCTGTGGGATTTTCAACACATTAGCATGGTTCAAGGTGTACATTCTTTACATTACAGGTACAATCAACTTTTGAAAATTGTTTGCTTTTAAATGAAGCTAAGCCTGTACAACTGAGTCTTCAGCTATAAGATACAGCAGTATTTTTAGTGAAAAAGAAAAGGGAGTATTGGAATCCCATTATATTTTATTCCATTGGGTTTTTCTGTAGGAATAAATTCCCATTCCATTCCCATTATTATAAACATACTGCATTTATTAAATTCCCATAAATTTGTGAGTGTTTATTGGAGAATAATAGGCCCTTTGCATCTCAGTAATCACATGCTGATTAATTCACTGAGAGCAAATGAATGAACATCTTGATTCCCATGGGTGAAATATACTGGTGAGCAAACAAACTTTCTACAACCTGTTTCGAGAGATTGTAATAAAACTGCATTTTGTAACACACTGGTTACACATCGTTTGATTCAGTTCTTTACAAGTAGTGAAAAAGAATCACCAATTTAATATAAAAACAAAAATTTTGCAGTCCAGTACAGACATGTGACCGTTAACTGCAAAGTGCCTATTGTCATCCATAAGATTTATCCCAATAATTTACCAAGTCTGGGTTTAGTTTTCCCCCATTTTTTCTCATTATTAGGAATTCTCTCCAATATTTATAAATAAAAAATTGAAATTTTGTTTCCTGCAATGACTGAGCTAAAACTAATTTGGCTGGTCATCGTGAGTGATAACTTAAACACTGGACTCGTTAGCACAAAAAATTCAACCTAGACTGACTTATGGAATCAGTTTTTATACTAATCAATGTATAATAAATGATTTTACTAAATTTGAATTTTGTCTATACATTTCAGGTGAGGAACAATATCTGGAGATGATTACGATGGACCGATGGACTTACTTTGCTCCCTCGGTGTTGTTGCTAACCATATCTGCTGGTATGTTAATGTATAATAATAATAATAATAATGATAATAATAATAACTCTATTCAATTGATTAATTACAAATCAAAAATGCGCAACAAAGATACATAAATGAATTCTAAGATTATACTAACACTACTATAAAACTAGAGTGCAAACAATATAGAGTGAACACAGTAAATCCGTGAAACACCAGTTACTAAATAGTACAAAATAGTGCTAATTAAACAATAGAAAACAATGGAATTTGCATGAAATTGTGCTATTTAGTATTACTAAAGTTTCACGGATTTACTGTGGTCACTCTAACCGTGAAACTTTAGTATCACTAAATAGCACAATTTTATGCAAATTCCATTGTTGTCTATTGTTTAGTTAGCACTATTTTGTACTATTTAGTAAATAGTGTTTCACGGATTAATTGTTTACACTCTATCAATGCACTAAAAATATCTAAAAATTAATCTATTAGGAAAACTATTTTTAATTAGTATTAATTGCTGGCATAACGCAACCACTTTTTCTAAGATCATATGAACTGTTTTTTGGAATAGGCACTACTCTTACACATGAAAATAGTAAACATTCTTGGGCAAAACATCACTATTGGCTGTGGAAGGTGTCATGAGTGAGTGCTGCCTGTCTTTAAAATTGTAATATTTTTTATGTAAACGTTTAAAGTGCTACTACGACGAAAATCGCTCAAACTTGGATTCCGCTGAAACTTCCTAAGAATACTCTTTAAAGGTCCAATAATCACTGTATGAAGTGTTTTCTCGATATTCAGGACRAAAGTATGATATTTTTACGATTATTTTTTGGAGTCTGTGACGTCATACACTCAACATCAAACATTGCTACATATATTTCTTTGTATATAAATCCTTAATTTATTTTATTCCTATGAAGACCAAAGGGTGGCTAATGTGCTTATTTCACATTACTTGTGACTATAATTTATATTTTGGGGTGTTTGGGTATTTTTTTCTCCCTTTACTACTAATATCATAAACTACAAAATTTCAGCTGAATCCAAGTTTGAGCGATTTTCGTCATAGTATCACTTTGAAATATGAATGATTTTCTTTGAATATCATTTGATTGTTTATAAATTAATGCTCACAGTTTAGTGATGTTTAGTGATAGTTTGCTTCAACATTGTCAAGTTTTAAAAGACTTTAGCGAAGAAATATTTTCACTCAAAGTACATACGCTTAGCATGTGGACATCAATTTAAGGCTAAACCAAAAAATAAGTGTGTTTCCTGTTGCATGAGAAAAATAATTGGGGTCGGTAGGTTGGATTTTTTTTACTGATACAACAGTGAAAATGAGGGAACCCTGTGGTACATTTGGAAATGAAAAAWATATCAGGGTCGGAAAAAATCGGCAAGAAAATTAGGGTCGGTTGCGCAATAGGAAACATACTTAGTTTTTTGTATGGCCTAAGCATTGCTTGATTGATTACAGTGAATAAAGAGACAGTGGTAAAACCAAGGGTTATGACAGTGAATGGAACATACATACATAGGGTTGTAAGGCTAAAGTGTATGAATAATTTATAATTAAGTCTGAATGCATGTGGTTGGGGCAGAGCAGTTACATGTCGTAGAACATGTACAAGAGGGGTGGATACTGTACAACCCTGGTCATAAGCCCTGGACTTCTACTCTTTCATAAAAGATTTACTAACTGGAAGGGCTTATATTCAGGGGGGCTTGGCTTACAGTACAGCCCAGAAACATGTGTATATTTGATCGGGAGCTGATTGCACCAATTGTCAGCGATCTGCACCTGATTTTCATTGTTGTTCATGATTTGATTGCGATCATTAGTATCCGATAGTTTCGCCCATGCATAACTTTCGCCTACTTAAGTTTGCCTACATAAATAAGTTTCACCTACTGAAGTTCGCCTATGTATCAAATGCATTGTATAACCTATCTATGAAGGGTTAGACAATAAATATACTGTAAAAAATGAAAAAATAGTTCTCGTGTAAAGAATAAAACTTTTATATGAATAGCAAGGCAAAGAAAGTAAGAAAAACATTGAAAACTTTAGATGTGAACAAGTAACTGTTGTGTGACATTACAAGAGTGTTAGGACTTGTCAATGAAACCAGCAAACTACCTGAATTGTGTAAGAAATATTTTCTCGTTTGCCAAAATCTTGAGTAAAAAACACAAGTTCAATCTCCAGGAATGTGTATGTAAAACTCAAGGCTAATAATGTAAGGGTATTGGTTACCTAGAATAACTAGAAAGCTAATGGAGCTAGTTACCACAAACATTAGAATTAAAAAATATATATTTAGGTAAAAAAGTAAATTTTTTTATTTTTATTTGTACCACTCTTATCAGGATTTACCATATTTGTTTGTATATATACAAAAAAGATAATTTAATAAATCTAAATAGAATAAAAACACAGTTATTAATAATATATAAACTAAGGCAGGTAAATGAAAAGAAGGTACAGGTTGTCTGTAATAACCACAAGGCTA
>NW_022259281.1:341676-352383 GCF_009602425.1 Actinia tenebrosa | reverse complement strand
TATCTACAGCACCTCACCTCAGTAACCCCTGGTATCTACAGCACCTCACCTCAGTAACCCCTGGTATCTACAGCAACTGATCTCAGTAACCCCTGGTATCTACAGCACCTCACCTCAGTAACCCCTGGTCTTCATTATTCACTCTTGCTTTAGCCTGGTCTGTTGAGAGAAAGTTTCCAGTGTTCTTGCCGTTACATTAATATATTAATGTTGTGGGGAGCACGAGTGGCGTAGCAGTGAGAGATGCTTCTATGTTCTATGTTTTTGTTTGACTTTATCCATTGTTATATGACGTTGACCGTGCACAGAGAAGGAAACGTTGCACCATTTGTTCACAGTATTAGGGAATGTAGAAATTGTTTCTCTAAAAAATCGTTCTAAAATATGTATTATTTGTTAATTAATCGTATATGATTAATATTAATCGTTTATTGAAAGGAAATTTCCTCCTTTCATGATTTCTTATTTATAATCTAGTAATAAGAAGAGATAACTAGCTAAAAACTAGTGTGAGCTGCGTCGGTGTTTCTAATGAAACAGTAATGATAAAAGGGTAAATTTTACACCGTGAAAAGATGAAAAAACTTACTGACGTTTCGGACGCTAGTCCTTCGTCGGAGCCGGTGTGACTTAACTGTATCTGCGTAATACTTATCTGCATAGCTGAGAGTGTGTAAATAGAATGATAGTTCGTTAATGTTTCTTTATTTACCACATGCCATGCCCTTGAGTATTATTTATTTCCTTTAACGTCAGATTAGCCTTATATACTAGGCTTCTTTAGCTAATCAGTGAATTAATTTTTTTTTTGTTAAATTCTCTCCTCTGCATTACCTTTCCAACCCGATTTTGTCTATTTGTCATTCATCTCTTGGTTCTAGGGTGCGATTCCTTGACTCCACATCACATGTGAGTAGAGTTTGTTGGCTCTCTCCCTTCATCAATACCTTTTCTCCAGGCTCTTCCTTCTACTCCTTTCATCATGACTGAAACTTCGCTTTACAAAGTGGAAATGGCGCCTGCTATTTTACACTTGATGCCAGCTCTCAACTCCACGTCATGCAGAAATAATTCTCCCTTCCATATTTCATTGTAAGTTCCAATGAGCAGAAGATATATATACTCCCATGAGAAGATCAACAAGCGCGAGATGGCAAAATAGCAAGGACTGGACACTGTTTATCTTTACACCTTGTGTTCTTGGTCGTTTTCTTGAAAGGAATATCCACCATGTTATGACAGCCACATTACCAAAGGTAGCTATAGAACACCTTCCACCCTTCTTCATTTATTCTTCTAACAAAGCATAAAATACGACAATACTAAATGTGCTGACACACGGTGCAACATTGCATGCAGCATTGCACGCAACAGGACTGTTGCAGCGTGTGTCTACCCCAAACCTGTTGCACGCAACGTTGCATGTAACAAATCTGAAGTTGAATCGCGCTCTACTCTTGCAACATTGCGCGCAACAAATTTCATCATGTGAAAATGGCTGCAACATTACCTGCAACATTTTGAAATTTCCAGCCAATCAGCTTGCACCAAATTTATACCTGCTGACCAAATATCTTAACATAGCAGGCTGACACAAGCGATGTTGCGTGATTTTGTTGCAATGTGTGTCACCCCGATTCAAATTTGTTGTTTGCAATGTTGCGTGCAATGTTGCACCGTGTGTCAGTACCTTAAAGGTCAGCCTTAACAACGCAAACGATTGGTTTATTGTATAACTTTAATATAAAATACTTACAGTGCACGAAGACCTGGAAAACCAGAAAAAGCATCCGAATTGATATTGGAAATTAAATGTACTTTATAGTTAGAAGGTCCCTCGTCCATTATTAAGGACTACATTGTTTTATACTTACATTGCTTCAAGTTTCTCCAGACCACTAAACATGTTTTTCAAAACGTCTTTAATGAAATTCCCATTAAATCGTCTGAAAGTAAAATGTAATTTTTTTCTTCAGAAAAAGCCCTGTCTTCCAAACGTTAAGATACGTGGCCTCAAAATTTCAAGCAAGCACTTCGTTAACATCTTGGTATCTACAGCACTTGTCCGATTTTAAGAGGGACGATAATTTGCGTTTGATAAAATATAATAGATATAACGCGCGCTGATTGGCAGACGTCATACCTTTTTCACAGGAAAGAAAAATATGACGCTCGCGTTTAAAACTAATGTTTTATGACAGTAAAATATAAAAATTTAGATCGGCACCTGTGTCTGTGACATGAACAGTMTRGAAGCAGTAGYTTGGTTCTCTTTGGTGCTYTACAACTACCAGCTTGTTRATATCACAGTTCGCGCTTCAATTTACTTACAATGTCTTTAACGTTGGTAAGTTTACAAAAGACTCTTCTTCAACCACAAATATATGATTGAAGCTCAATTCCCTAAAAAGAAACAGAAAAAAAATTAAAACAGATTCCCATGACTAACTAGCTTAGCTGATCCATAGGTAGAAAATATGTAATATGGGTTCCTTGTGTCGGTCAGTCATAGGTAGTATGAAATCCTTGTGTCGGTCAGTCATAGGTAGTATGGGTTCCTTGTGTCGGTCAGTCATAGGTAGTATGGGTTCCTTGTGTGGATCAGTCATAGGTAGTATGGGTTCCTTGTGTGGGTCAGAGGGCAAAGTGCGGCTCACTACCAGGTAATATTTGAAGTATTCTTGGTTTAAATTACCTCATTACCACTTACTATCCCTCCCCTCCCTCGTTATAAATATAGTATAATGGAGAGACACCAGTCTATTAGCATCCCGAGTTTAAGGAAAAGGCTGGGTGTAGTTGATATTGCAGTGCATCGTTAGATTATTTGGGTGACATATTTCCAAGATGGCGTCTATTTCGTCCTCTAAAACAGTCCCACAATGCACTGCAATGACAATAAATCTTAATCAATGTTATAACCTACGTACGGAAAACAATGAATATTCTTTTCACAGGTCAGCGGACAGACGCCGTCAGAGGAGGCGCATCGAGCTTCAAATGTAACACCATGTCATTGATAGACAAGGCTAAAAAGAGATTAAAATGTAGTATTAAACATTTCTTGAATAAAAGTTTAGAAGTTATGAAGTACCAGGAAGAGTTGAGCAATCTCGCTCATCTGATTGAACCAAAGTCTTTTGACAGAAATATTTTATACTGGTCAAAGGTCCGGCTAAGGAAAGACTGTGCCCGAGGTCTTGAATGTACGGACCGATACCGTTAGGCCGAGTTCCGTTTTCAAGACCGAGGGCACAGTTTTTCCCTATCCGGACCGACTATAGGACGGTAAATAAATTTTTTCCCCGTATTTTTTTTTACTTGTTTTTGTACTCGTTTTGTTTTGTTGTTTAGTGGCAAAGGATACCGGAACGCGACCGCGGGTAGATACTGACAAAATACCGCCCGCTTAAACAGCCAATCAGAACGCACCATTTTTTACGGATACCTTACCAGAAAAAAATAAAGACTTTTATTTGTCGATCGATTTGTCGCTTTTCACAGAAAAAATATACGGTTGTTTCGCTAAAAACAAACACCTGAATTCTTGAAGAATACTTCCACATCCTTCTTTGACTACATAAATAATGTTTCTTTTTATGTTATTGGGCTTAAATTTGTCTCAAAGCGGTTTTCTGTGCATTTGCTATGCGAGTAGTTTTGCTTGGAAATCAAGCGGGAACCCTGTGGTGTGTACATGGCTGTACGTACGGACGAAAGTGACGTAGTCACGTAATCAACTCAAGGGGTTACCAATTTTTCTTGAGTAAGCTCCGCTATGATGGAAGTGTGTATATGATTGAAGTGTGTGTATGATAAGGAGTCAGTTTGGTGCGTATCCTTATAACACAGGTGTCTATGACCAAACACGGATAATCGAAACCTTCAAAGTAACAGATGTTATAAAAACATCTGAAATGCTTCAAAATTGATATTATAAGCTGACGATAATGGATAAACGAAATTATTACTAGACATTGACAATTACAAGACGACACGTGATAACATGTGCTGGCTGTAAAAATTGTTTCTGGTCAGCAGGAGAAACGAAAGCTCACGCTAACATGGTGAATTGACATTCGATTTGTGAGCTATCTGTGCGCTGACTAGATACATCTAGAAGTAGATTTCTGAGGCAAATTTTTTAATCTGCTTATACGCTCGATGTAGCATACACTTAACATTAGATCTTTACTGAGTGACAAAAAACACATTTCATCCAGAAGTTGTTTCAGGGTTCTATCTGTGAGTTAGCCGTGCCCTGACTTAGATCAGCCCAGAGGTTGATTCAGGGTTCTATCTGTAAGTTAGCCGTGCCCTGACTTAGATCAGCCCAGAAGTTGATTCAGGGTTCTATCTGTCAGTTAGCCATGCCTTGACTTACATCAGCCCAGAGGTTGTTTCAGGGTATGATTTGTGAGTTACCCATGTCCTGACTATCAGCCCAGAGGCTGATTCAGGGTTTGAACTATGAGTTAGCCGTGCCCTGACTTAGATCAGCCAAGAGGTTGTTTCAGGATTTAATCTGAGTAAGCGGTGCTCTGACTTACATCAGCCTAGAGTTTATTACAGGGTTTGATCTGAGTTAGCCATGCCCTTGCTCAGATCAGCCCGGAGGTTGTCTCAGGGTATACCCTGCGAGCAGAGTCTCCTTTTAACTCCTCTACGGGCGTAGAGGAGTTAAAAGGAGACTCTGCTCGCAGGGTACTCAGGGTATTGATATTGATTTTAATTTTTTGTTTATAAATAAATAATTTGATGTAAATTTTGTTGGTTTATTTAGCTGAGATAACAAATACCTTAAATTGGATTTATTTTATCAAACAGTACTTGCTAATTTGTAATAACTGAACTGAGAAATTTTCCTTTGAGACAAGAATATGTTTTTGGTTGTAAACGAACCAGTTTCTCATCTCTCAGAATCTTGCATTTCAAACTTATTATGAGCTTTAAACTTATGAATATCGAAATAATTTACTTGAGAAATTTTTTTCAATGATTTCATTTTATTATTCAAAGGATTTTAGTTTACTAAGGTCCGTCGTTATTTTTATTTGATAAATTTTACTATTAAAAATATTGTGATTTCGAATCCAGAAATTTCGAAGRTTTTTCGAATGTAGAAAAATAACGTAATAAATTCACCGAAAACAGTGTTTCAAGATTTGTTTCAAATCCGAGAATTATTCGATATTGGTTGACAGCTTGAGAGACTTCAATACATCATACGCTTGACATTGACATCTTTAGAACATGCCGACACTGCAATACGTCTACTTTTGATGGTACCGCTTGTGACGGTAGTTATATCGGGAAAAGCTTTGTAAATGCAATATCGCTAAACAGAAGCGCCTACGTTTTTTCTAAGATGATTTACGACCAATTCTCGAAAGATTATGTACTTAAAAGTTCTGAACGTGTTTATCGGTTATTAACCCTAAGCTGATAGAATTCCCTTATCAATCAAGACAGATGAAATGCCCAAGGCGATTACAATGTGTTAAACAACCCGCTTGGAAAGTTTTATTTCAAGAAGAAAGAGACGTTTGAACTATGGTACTTCGACTTCGTCTTGTAGATGTCTTTATTGGCTAAAAATTAGACATTGAATCTTTTGGAAACATATTCATGTTGCTGTTTATAATTCTTTATGAATGATTGAGCAAGGGGTTTTTTTTAGCATGTAACTAAGATGACAAAATTGTGCTCTAGCGGCTCGCTCGCTCATTTACTCATTCATCACTATTTTTTTGGTCCCTAAGCTTAAAGATGTTTAAACAAACAAAAAGAGATTGTAGATTAATGATTGCATTCTTGGATGTCAGAACGCTCAGCAACGAGCGAAACTTTTCTGTTTCTGAGTCATTATTTACATATTTATAGACAGACTTCAGTAAAGAAATAGACTGTCTCGTGCTGCAAGCGAAAGTGTCGAGAAAAAAAATTGCAACGAAGTAGAGAGAGGAAGAGGATCAAAAGAATAACAACAACAACTAGAAGAAGAAAAAGAAGAAGAAGAAGAAGGATAACGAGAAGAAGAACAACAACAATTAGAAGGAGAAGGAGAAGGAGAAGGAGAAGGAGAAGGAGAAGGAGAAGGAGAAGGAGAAGGAGAAGGAGAAGGAGAAGGAGAAGGAGAAGAAAAAGATGTTATCTGCATAGCAATAAGAAAAGCTGTATTTAATTTTTAAAAATTACTAAAATGGAAGAAATTTCGTTCAAAAAGGTTTTCTTCTACCGAGGACTTACCAGAACGAACACTAGGAAACCATATGTCTTCTATTTTGGCCTAAGGACATCTTTTATTATACAAGGAATGAAAGCACGTCTATTTGATTTATTAGAATAACAAGACAATGGGATGATTAGTTTTGTTAAACACTTTTTTATTGGAGCAAATGATAAATGACTTGGAAATTATAAACCATATTTTGTGTGATAGTGAATAGAGATCTGCCTCGGGGGGTATATATGAGAGTGTTGACATTTTAGGTTTTTCTTTCTAGACTGTCATTAATAATCAAAAGTAAAAATAGAAAATAGAAAAAGAAAGATTTTTTTGCTGGTAACATGGAGTCGTTGTAGCGTGTAAAACGTTTTTTAACCCTTAGAGAGAACTTTGTTTAGTAGAGTTGGAGAGTTGGAAATACGATCGGTAGTGCGATGATGAAGAAAGTGGTAAAGGTAAAGATTGTTGCCAAGACGATAACGTTGGGTAAAGCATGACAGGAACAGGGTAGGAGGTAATGAATTATGAGAATGAAGGTCTAGCCAAGGAGAAGGATAGTGTGATTATTTTGATGGTGACTGAAAAGAGGAGGAAATAGAAGAGAAGAGATGAGAGAAGAGAAGAGAAGAGAAGAGAAGAGAAGAGAAGAGAAGACGAGACAAGAGAAGACAAAAGAAAGATTATTTCTCATTTTAAACAAAAGCAACCAAAGAAAATCTATTTACCATGCATTGTTTCCAGATTCTTCCAGACCTATTTGGTGTAAATGTGATACTATTGATGTGTAAAAAAGAGAAAAAACCTCAATAACCGCTAGACAATTATAACCGAAATTAGTCAGTAGTCTCGTTAATGGCCACAGAAATAACGATCTAATTCAAGAGGACCGCATTTTGAACAAAATGAAGTCATAAAATTTCCATGTAAAAAAAAWTTTTTCACTTTTGCCTTATTGGGTGTCCAAAACACACCTCTGTACGAACCTCTGTTATACGAACACCTCTGTTATACGAACATTTGAATTTGAGGCCGCCCTTTTGGAAAAGGGTCTCATCTCATTCACTTCCCCTCACTCCCCCACTCTCTTCTTTCTCTCAGGATCAACTCACGTCTACTTCCCTATATACCGAATCAAAACATGGCGACCAATTTGAATGACTATTGCTCTGCACCGTCATAAAAAGGCAGCGAGGTGGTGGCGAAAGCATCAACTTTTCTTTACTTTTGCCTTAAATTTTAACATGGTAATGGGGTGTTCACAATGCAGTTTGTTTGCTTTTATTTATTTATTATTTGTATTTATTTATTTATTTATAAGCAATCTTCATGATACAGGCTGTCCAGCTCAGCCAACAGTCAACATGCTAGGATTAATTAAGGGCGTTCAATTCTGTAGAGTCATATAAATAGAATGTCACTCAGAGCATACAGTTTGCTGAAGTCATTAGTGTCACTAATGATGACTGGAAGGCCCGGCGTACAAAAATGGAGCCTATTTTTCATTCCAAGCTTTGATAAAGCGCACAATGAAAAGCCGGAATCTCTGGTTTTAATGGTCTCAAGTCGTTTTGGTCAAGCGATCAATTATAGTGTTCTGTATGTATACACTCAAAAGAGACATATTGGTCACAATAGGTAACTACATATAGGTTTAATGATAAAAGAGCAAATTTTACACCGTGAAAAGATGAAAAAACTTACTGGCATTTCGGACGCTAGTTATTCGTCGGTGTAAAAGAGAGTGAGGTGGTAGAAAGGAGTCGTGTATACTAAGAACAAGACAATAGAAACCAATGAGAACAAGTTGGTTTAGCCTGATCCTTAGCTTCTATACGACTCTCGTTATAATTTACCGCAAGGAATGGAGTTGCAAATTTACTGTGTAGTATTTAGCCGCATGAAAAATAATTTTTCGAATTAGTTAATTGCCATTTTTGAGTTTAGCAAGTTTTTGATTCGAGAGAGTTTGATTGACTTTGGGCTGATCTAAGCCAGGGCATGGCTAACTCACAGATTAAACCCTGAAACAACCCCTGGTCTGATTTAAGTCAGGGCATGGCTAACTCACAGATAGAACCCTGGAATAACCTCTGGGCTGATCTAAGTCAGGGCACGGCTAACTCACAGATTAAACCCTGAAACAACCCCTGGTCTGATTTAAGTCAGGGCATGGCTAACTCACAGATCAAACCCTGAAATTACCTCTGGGTAATGAGGTTGTTGTTACTGCTGCTTATATCGTTGTTGCTGCTGTTGTTGGTGCCGTTCTGTATTGAGTTGTATTGTATCATATTTTTAAGTGTATCAGCAAAGAACGAAACAATACTCAAGGAAATGTAGGACAAACCGATTTACCCAAAGCATTACACTATCTGGTTAATAGAACATGACGGGCAGCTAGGTAAGTATTTGCTAACATTGTAAACTGGTAATGAGATTCATTCAGCTGATTGATAGATACTCTCTGGTTGATAGCACATGACGGGCAATGTTTGCCTGTCATTGTAGTCTGGTAATGAGATTCATTCAGCTGATTGATAGATACTCTCTGGTTGATAGCACATGACGGACAGTGTTTGCCTGTCATTGTAGTCTGGTAATGAGATTCATTCAGCTTATTGATACCAAGCAATAGAACTCTCTCAGGTTGATAGCACATGACGGGCAGTATCAACAGGCCAACCATATTAACGTTCATGAGTTTAGGATTCAATTTTTATGAAGCTGATCACATATGAAGTTACTATGGTAACACTACATCAGCTATAATGAAGGCCATTCTTTTCATCAAAAATAAAAAACTCTAGTATTTCCACGGTGAATTCGTTTAAACCYTTTTAGAGCGAAAGTACGTTACCTCACCTTTCATTTGACACAATGCTAAAGCTTTCGGTACTACAGAATTACAAATACTGCGAATAAAAAACATTTCACAGTACCGAATTTCTAAATATTTTGACAACTGTATCATATTTGTATTTAAATGATAGGAAGAATACAGAATTTTGAAAACATTTTAACGTCTAGTGTCGAGTTATTTTAGAAAAAAGATAACGCGTGCGAACGATATTTTCGTGACGTCATCAAAATAAAAAAATTCAAGTTCTGGTTCTGCGCATGCTCGTGCACAACCTCGCGCGCGCGCGTACGAAAACTATATGGAGCCACCTTAATTAAGATCAACATGTTATCCTGAGTTACGATTATTGAGAACCTAGCCGAATAGACGCCGTATTCTGCGTCATTGAGCTCCAGTGTCACCGTGATGATTACTCTAGTACAATAGTAGAACAGCCCTCGCGATGGGATACCATTCTTGGCCAGCAGGTCTCAAGATATTGCTTTTCTATATCTGTAAACATTCATCTTAGAGATTAAAAATACCCTCTCGGCTGAAAGACTTTATCGTTTATCATTCCTTTTTGTTAACTAAACCGTGTCTGGATAAAAAGAAAATTGGCACACTTGAGATACTTGAATAGCATGAATACGACTCCCAAATATGATCTACTTTTGAGAATTGTCATGTGATAAGCGGCTCTTAACAAAACGTAGTTGGAAAGACGAAGTTAATGTGAAGGGCATTGGGTTGAAAGAGTGAAGGTTACTATTAATTATTAAATACTAGGCTAACGTTTATTATTTTATACCAACTTAAAATATCCCATCCTGAAACTTAGACATCGTTGACAAAAATGTCTTGCTGCAATTTGCCAGTATTTTTCGGGCTGCAATTTTAAATAAAGATCATTAGCTTAGAACGCTCGGGAAAAAGGGGAAACTGAAGTCGAACTAAATTAAACCATTTTGTGTGGTTTTTGAAATTAAATGTATGGTGCAAACGGCACACCCTTAACTGCGTGTGTTATTATGGCAATGGTAGCCAAAACTGGCTTCCAACTGAGCTTATTCAACGCTATTCCTCTCTTTATATTTCTTTATGCGTCGTTCTGTTTAATATAAATATTGTCTCGCGATGAACAGAAGCAACGAAGGTAGGTTTATTCTTTTTTCTTCGCTTTTCGATGGGATTCTTTCTCTTTCTAGAGAATTGATATCTTAAATAAGAATTTTTTATCTTTAAACTCGTGAATTTTGTGGTTTAAAAACCTAGAATGAATAGACAGATAACTATTATCACGGCTGATTCAGTTCTACTACTTATACATCAGAAACGATACATTATGAAATACCATAAAGTACCCGAAAATCAAAGTTAAAAACCGAAAAATATTACTCATAAACTTTGCTTAACAAGTCTAAAATAATGTATTCACGATGTTAATTTATTTTGTTTTCCTTTTAAAATGTTGTTATTTTTAGTATTGAATCGAAAAAACCTTTAACCAAAAACAAGCGAAGAAAAAAATAGGGCTTTAAGGCGGGACTAGGTATATATTTTAAAATTGATAAAAAATTGTTTGAACATCGAATATTTCTTTTGAAATTTTATGTTATTTTTAGTATAAAAATCGATA
>NW_022259281.1:298763-309116 GCF_009602425.1 Actinia tenebrosa | reverse complement strand
GAGCTGAGCGTCGTGTGCATAGAATATTGAATGTAGTGGTAGATCCCAACATGCGAGCTGAGCGTCGTGTGCATAGAATATTGCAGTTTTCGTATGACTGTCAAAAGCTCACGGCACAAACACGGTCGTGACACAGCAAGGGATACGCCAGACAAATCACATTGCACGAGAATTTACTCTCCATCCCATCAAATACCCGGAACACGGCATAAACACGGCGCGGACACGGTCACGCCAAGATCACGGCACATTTAGACCAATCATATTGCGCATGAAAAAAATCAGCCAATTAAAATTCTAAAAAGTATCACGGTCACGGCACGTCACGCTTAAGCACTGCGCTTTTCACAGTCATACGAAAACTGCACTATTGAATGTAGTGGTAGTGCATGCGTGTGAGCGAAAAGTGTCCCCAATTAGTGCGAACGACTAGACACTTAAATAAAGTGATTTATTTATTTATTTAAGATATAAATTTCAAGCAACTTTGCCAAGTGAAACACCACCTTAASTAATCTATAGCAATACTAGGCTGGGTCTGGTAGAAGTGGTACACTTACCTAAATCCTGATATAGCCTTCTGGACCACATTCTTCTCCAGAGCGTTATCGTAGACATATGAGAGAGCCGCGACAGTTGGTCCCCAGATAATAGCGAACAGATCTTGATCAAAACTGGAATCAACGCCACTGATGTATTTCCCCTCGTGGGTATTACTACGACGTAACAGCATCTATGTGTACAATTATAAAATAACTGTTATAAATCTCGCATTCTGATTGGTTGGCAGTGCGTGCTTTATGAGAGCACAAAGCAACGCACGCGCCCTTGTATTTTATAAAAGAAACAAAAAAACCTGCCTGCTGTGCTGTGCTGTGTGGAGTTATAAAGCACTTAGGGACTGGCAGAACACTCAAGGTGTCGAGTAGAGCGTCGTGCTACTCCTAACACTTCTCTCGCGTTCTACCTATCCCCACGTCCTTTATAACTGCACACAGCACGCGCGTGCGTTTTTGATTTTTTCAAGAATATATCAGTCATATATGGCGAATCCTGCATTCTGATTGGCTGATACGATTTTCTGAAATCGATAAACAGTATGCATTATGGTCTAGCTTGAGTACAAATAACACCATATTAGGTAAACGAAAGGAAAGGCGTTGATACCCAAGCTAGACCACAATGCATCATGTTACGGAAACAACTCCAGACGTGCCACATTTTCTGCTTGCTTTGGCTTCCGTCCAAMCAATTTACAACAAGTCTGAGTGAGAAATTTATGTTCTAATTAGCGAAAACTCAGATTTCTTAAAGTTGYTTGAGGCCCCTACATGGGAGGAGGATGATCCTAGCTCTAGGATCTTCCTTGCAGACGAAATAACTTTTGCGTTTAGTTTACATGAGAACGGTACGGCACGGGGCCGTAATTACTCACATTMACACCACAGAAGTCCCAAGATAAATATCCCTTGGCCCTAGTAGGCGAGTTATCTCTCCTTTCTCGTTTACATGTGTTTTGCTAGAGTCAAACACAATCCTAGTACTAGGATCTTCCTATCTTTCAGACAGGAAGACCCTAGTACTAGGAAGATCCTAGTACCCGAAAGAAGCCTGCCAATGTGCATGTAAACAGAAAGCAAAAAAATAGATAGCCGGTAGGTTGATTCGCCTGCAAGRAAGATCCTAGGCATAGGATCATAAACAGGGCCTGACTTGCACATACGGTACGACGTTTACGTGTTTACAACATTGCTGAAGATAGATGTTTCGAGGGATGTCACACTTAACAAAACCATGAACCAAGAATCACTACCCACACACATCACAGAGGTCAGTCTTTCAGTAAGAGAAGTCCAATTTGATTGGCTGAGACCCTCACGTGATTGCCAACAACGTTCGTGTTTACATGTTTACATGAAAATTGTTTTGCTCAGCRCAGCAGACTTTAGATCTCCATACACCTAATCCACCGTTTTCCCATTTCAGACCACTCATGTCAGTTATTCCCTGGAGTATTATTTCTTTGTTTTACCTTCCAGTCATAGTTTTCACGTATTCTTCCAGTTCGTTCTGCTGGCATAACTATCTCCTCAGTCCTGCAAAAAAAAAAAAAGGTTTCCACCACCTTTATGTGCRTATAACACACTAGCACGAATTGTTTTTCAATTTTGATATTGCAGCCTTTGAAAGTTTTCGATAGAGACAATTTGCAACAAAATTACCGCATTTWAAAAAATTTTGAAATGCAATAATTTCTTTTGAGGGTCAAGGTGGAAGAGAAATCATTTTGTATAAGAGAACCAGTACCTTATGGCATGATAGATCTCTTCTAACATCGTCGAAGGGAAATCCACTCCACCGTTGATCTTTCTTAGATTTCGCTTGAAATCCTGTCAAAAAATCATACAGCCGATTTTTGTATGAGTGGATGAAATAGTGTACTGACTTACATCATGTTCACGGTACGACATGGCGTAACATTGAAATGGCTTCCCATAARAATGGTTATCGTATGAGTGGGAAACGTACGGTACTGACTTACAGCACGTACACAGTACGACATGCCGTAACATTGAAATGGCTTCCCATAAGAATGGTTATCGTATGATTGGGAAACATACGGTACTGACTTACAGCACGTACACGGTACGACATGCCGTAACATCGAAATGGCTTTCCAAAAGAATGGTTATTGTATTAGTGGGAAACGTACGGTACTGACTTACAGCACGTACACGGTATGACATGCTGTAACGTTGAAATGGCTTCCCATAAGAATGGCTATCGTATGAGTGGGAAACGTACGGTGCTGACTTACATCAAGTACACGGTACGACATGCTGTAACATTGAAATGGCTTTCCATAAGAATGGTTATCGCATGAGTGGGAAACATACGACACGGCACGAAATGCTGTATACGAATGTTCCATATCGTTTCCCACTGATATAAAAATGTCATTTACTTTCCATTTTTCTATGATGGTAGAGTGCATACAATATATACTACGTGAACATCTTTGTACAAATTTTCACAAATTTTCACAAATTAGTAAGTTCAGTAGACCTCTATACTTGCACTAATTTGTAAAATTTTGTCAAGTTAAACTTTTTCACAGCCATGGGCAACTTTTGTCGACTTTTAAAGGAGAGCAGTAGGCGACTTTAGTCGACAAACAAAGCCTTGCATATTCAACCAATAAACATTTGCGTTTTATTCGACCAATAAAATTGCATGATAGAGGTTATGAGGTTACATAGTCATCTTGGTTTCGTCGTAATCTTTAGGAAATTTGACAATGAGCAAGGGCTTTTTTCAAGTCTTCTTTAACTTTTTATATGGTATGCACTTTAGCATTTTTTACTGGTTCAAAACGTGACATGTTCTCTGTGCTGGCGAAAGGTGTTCTTACCTCGAYTGTCATTGGTTTTTGTTGCTTGATGTTAGTATTGTGTTGATCAACATTCAGCATGATTACAGCATAGGTTAGAGTAAATACAGCATCCTTATGGGCGTAGACATCTGGGTTGCTAACCTACACATACGAAACAAAACGAGTGACGACTTATTTACTTGAAATATTCGAGTAAAAGGTGCTGCCTTTGTAATAGAGGTTTTGCACCATCACGCGACGGCAGCCAAGTTAGAGTGGTTTTCGTATGACTGTRAAAAGCTCAGTGACGTAAGCGTGCCGTGCCGTGATCGTGATGTTTTCTAGAATTTTAATTTTTTTCTCGCGCAATGTGATTGTCTGACAGTGCCGCGACCTTAGCGTGACCGTGTMCGCGCCGTGTTTATACTGTTTTCCGGATATTTGATTGGATGAAGAATACCTTCTCGAGCAGTGCGATTGGTCTGGCGTATCCCCTGCCGTGTCACGACCGTGTTCGTGCCATTAGCTTATCACAGGGATAATACGATCGTTTTACATAAGAAAAAAATAAATTCCCAAGAGTAAAGTGATTTTATCGTTCTGCCATCTAACCACAGGCGGCCCAAGTTGTATTATGGGCTTGGGCACKTGATGGTGCAAAAACTCTATAACCATCTGCAAATAGTGATTATACATTTATGTGGCAGGGATRACCATGTAAAATGGCGGTCTCGTCTCATTTAGAGACGTTTAAAATAGAGTCCAAAAGGTTATATGCCATTGCTGTGTCACACTCTCTAAATGAAGTTGCTTTACTTTGATTTCCTTTCCATTCCTTTCGTTCGTTTTTTCTCCACTCCACTCCTTTCCCCTTTTCATTCCCCTCCTTTCCATTACTTTGCTATTATTTCCTTTCTACTTCTCTGCCTTCCTTTTATCCATCCCATCCCTTTGCTCTCATTCCCATTACTTTGCTATTTTTCCTTTCTATAAAGAATATATCCCTTTACTCTCTTCTGCTCTCCTTTTCCCATCCCTTTCCTTTCCTTTTCTCTCCTCTCCTCCCCCCTCCTCTCGTCTCGTCACTTTTCCATTCCATTCCTCTTCTTGCCTTTCTTTTATTTTCCACTCAACGTCCGTCACGCTCAAGCCTCTACAAATACAGTCATTTTACTTCCCCCATTTGTTTGTTACTTACAAAAAAATACTCCGAGAAATATTCCATGATGTGTTCAATGACAGGACTTTCTCCAGGAAGACGGAACGTTTCCAGGAATGACCTCAGTCCTTCGTCTACCCTCAAGTCATGCAGTGGAAAACTCCTACAAAAGTGGAATAGTAAGCAGATTAGGTTGGCCGCTTTATAGGTGGACGCTAAACAGAGGTTGTTTGCTTTAAAGGTGGACTCTAAATAGAGGTCGGTTGCTTAATAGGTGGTCGATTATTAGAGGTTGGTTGCTTAATAGGTGGTCGATTATTAGAGGTTGGTTGCTTAATAGGTGGACCCCAAACAAAGGTTGATTGCTTTATAGGTGGACGCTAAATGGTTACTTAATAGATGATCGAATGTTTTTCCCCCGCATTAATGCTAGAGAGATTTAGCCTCAAGACGCGTACGTCAAAGACGACGGCGCAAGCGCATCTTTTCGTGCGCGCGCCGTCCTCAACGTAGTTGGTGTCCTAGACAGGACGTAAAAATGCTGCAAATGGCGTCCTGTTGAGGACGTCAACCACGTTGAGGACAACGCGCGCACGAAAAAATGCGCTCGCGCCGTCGTCTTTTGACGTACGCGTCTTGATGCTAAATCACTCTAAATACAAAATATACCTAACAAACGCGTCCAGTACTTTAGCGTTGTGTTTGTTGCCGATATATTCACCAATGGTCTTTTTGTCAAGTCTTGGGTTTTCTCGTAAGAATCTGGCCATTTCTTCAGGTTCTAATGGACGATGTAGTAGGTTATGTTCTTGGAGGAACTCGATGCCTTTCTTGGGCTTGTTGTTGAATTGTTCTGACCCTGCTTGCAATAACTGTAGGAAAAGGATTTCACGATTTTAGATTGGGGATAGAATTCTTTTCTCAATTCTGTTATTTAACAAGTATTCACTGAAGGGGAATAAATCAAAATACACCAACCTACTCGTAAGCTAAGGAGTGCCACACAAGGAGTAATTTCAAAACAACCTCCATATCGTACTAAGTCATATGGTGCGCGTAGCTTTGCCGTAGCAGCGCCCAGACTATGGAACCGTTTACCACCAGATATAAAAACATCGCAGTCTTTGGAAATATTCAAGAAAAAACTAAAAACATTTTTGTTCAATTTGTAACTTTAATCTATTTTTTTCCACTTGACACTTCGTCGTGGTATTTGTAAAGCGCATTGAGAGTATATAATGCGCTATATAAAAACATATTCATTATTATTATTATAAGGGGAAGTGAATATCGCGGGGATAAGTATTTTTACACAAGTGAATATAATAAATCCTGCGCGCTCATTGGTCACAATTTACGTCGTTTTTTTTTTGAGGGGGGGAGGGGGGAGGGGTTTCCTTGCTTTACTTTAGATAATGAATCATTGTGATAAACCGTGGTTATTATTATTATTATTATTATCATCATCATCGTCATCATGATCATGACCATCATCGTCATCATCATCATTATTTATTTATTATATTTTTATGTTTCACTATCAGTAAAAAACTCATTAATAATTCATGAAGAAAACACAATAGAAATCATGACCATGAAGGCGGTTTTATATCTGATATAGATTCGTCTTCATTTGCATAAACTTTAACTTGGATTTTCTCTATCAAACTTGGTTTATTTCGTAAAGAATTCGGTACAGTATGAGAACATACATCAGGAGTTTTTTAAGCCGTTTAATAAACTCGCAGATCGTGTTTTATCGGGTCTAAAACCAATCGGCTACGCCTCGTGTTTTATACTCGATAAAACACTCCTGCTCGTTTATTAAACAGTACTTAGAATTATATCTTAACAATCAATTAGTTCGCTTACAATTTTTTGTTTGTTTGTTTGTTTTTTGGGAAAAAATGCATTAACGTCTTAGGCTGCTATATTCACCTACAGGTGAATATAACGCGCCCCCCGCGTACGCTTGTTTGTCGACCGAAGTGCATTGTGAGTCATAGTGACATTGTCTAAAGCAGAATAAATAATAATAATAATGAGTGTACACTAGATTGAAGAATCGTTGTCGGGTTCAGAAACATAAAATATAGAAGCTGAGACCGAAATGACACATGGTAAGTACGTTAATTAGATGCATGCTGTGACCGGCGACCCGTGGCATCATCCACTGTTTTTAATACGCGTTTGGCATTCTAAACCGACTGCATGGATGGCGCAAATGAATAAATTGTCATTTCCCGTGTGCCATTTCGGTCTCAGCTTCTATGTTCTATGTTTCTGAACCCGACAACGATTCTTCAATTGAGTGTTTACATTTTCCGATAATCACTTCGCCTTCAGCGAATAAAAGTTGAATGTTTGTAAACCCACCTTTTTCTTCTGCTTTAGTTTGGCCAGCATTTCAGGAGTAGGCAGCGAAGAAGAAAATAACAACCCAGTTGACAAGCCATGGAATCTTTCATTTAATAAATTATTGACCTTTTCTGTGCTTTCATCCTTGAGCTTATCAGATTGAGAGTACTCAGACATTACCCCTACTCTCATYGTCTGTGCCATGGCAAACCCTGAAGTTGGAGGGGAGGGGTGGCTGAGTACTGGTGTGTCACCGTTGTCATCTGGGCCTGAATCATCATCATCTGAGATTATAAAATCAGGGTAAGAACAATGTATGTACAAACTGGTGGTATTTGCTACAGACATTGAGCATTGGATAACTGAGTCTGCATATGTTGCTAGTGCCTATSCATGTGTTACAAGGCCTAGGTTTAGTTAGTCTCCCCTACAGCCGCTTTCAGTGTCGTCACGCAACGCTTTCAGGGGAGAAAGTGTTGCGTGACGACACTGAAAGCGGCTGTGGGGGAGACTAAGGTTTAGTAGACACTTGCAACACAAGCATCAGCAACATACACAGACTCGTTGCAGCTCTTCTCTAACACGTGTGAAGTAACACGTGTGAAGAAAGACAGTTGCTGATAATGAGCAATGCACAATTGAGTCTGCATATGTTGCTAATGTCTATACATGTGTTACRAGGCTTAGGTCTGGTACACACTTACAACACAAGCATCAGCAACATACAGACTCGTTACAGCCCTTCTCTAACACGTGTGAAGAAAGACAGTTGCTGATAATGAGCAATGCACAACTGAGTCTGCATATGTTGCTAATGCCAATGCATGTGTTATGAGGCTCAGSTCTGGTACACACTTGCATCACAAGTATCAGCAACATACACAGACTCATAACAGCTCTTCTCTAAAAGGTGTAAAGAAAGACAGTTTTTGATAATGAGCAATTCACAACTGAGTTTATACCAATAGGTTTAAGGAGACAATCTATGCATTACCTATTTTCTCTCTCTTCTTCATCTTCTCCATTTTACTAAAAGGGATGCTGTCTTCCACAGCCTTCTCCATAGAGCTAACAAGTGCAGCATGACAGTGACCTTCTACCCCTTGTACCACAGCAAGCAGAGCATCTAGTGCAAGGATGTGTACACTGTACAGACTCCCCGCTGATGGGAAAGCATTCTGAAGTGATAGACAACCATAAAAATTAAATCCATTATGTTGGTCAAATTGTCAATGTCTTATGATGATTGTTGATTGTGATAGTCTGGGTGAGAGTAGTCTCCATTAAGACTATTTTTCATGGTGACTGACGTCAGGTGAGAGAGAGGGTTGAACAACATTTAAACCAGCTCCATATTTACCTTTGAAAGAAGCTTACAGAGTTCCTCAAAGACATTTGTGCAGTAGAGATCGCAATCATAGTTGAGGTATATCTCAGTGACCAGGTTTGGGACACGGAACAGCTGAAAACAAAAACTTAGACTTAGAAGGATGAACACTATCACTTGAATTAGACGTTTGGTTCGTACTCATGAGAGAAAAGGAGACTTGTTTTCCCAAATTCAGACCATGTGTCATTTTCTTGAGAATAAGATTCGTGTACGTCAAAAGATGATGGCACAAGCGCATTTTTTTGTGTGCGCGCTGTCCTCAACGTAGTTGGGGTTCTAGACAGGACATAAATATGCTGCATATGGCGTCCTGTAGAGGACGTCAACCACATTGAGGATGACGYGCGCACGAAAAAATGCAMTTTCGCCGTCRTCTTTTGACATTCGCGTCTTGAGGCTAAACCCCTCTCACAATGCCATCATGCAAACTGTGAACTAGATGTTTGTTAGCTACAGTATGTTATTGATTGTCACCCTCAGGACCATGGATTAAATTTGCCCTATGAAAATGTCCAGTTCCCATGGGTTTGTCCCCCTGCCCTGCCCAAAGAAAGATACCTGGTTGATAGCATCCAGGATTAGTTCTCTCTTCTCATAAGGAACACTCTGAAAGTCCATGGCCAGTATGTCCATCAGTCTCTTGAAGAACATCTAGGAATAGGAGAAAGCTGTACGTGAGTAGAAATATCAGGGTTTGTGCTGAGGTAACCACTTAAAATTCTAGGACTATTCAAGGAGTATAAAAGGAACCAAAAATGAATTTTTAAGGAGTATGTTCAGCTAAATGTGCCAAGGTTTTACACGGTGGTTGCACATGGCTGACTTTCAGATTTTCAATCTTTCTGACTAGATCTATTTCAGAACCATGCAAGTAATGATCAAAGCAAAAATTYAAGGAGTTTAAAGGAGTTTTGCTAAAATCATAAAATTCAAGGGCTTTTCAAGTGCCCTTGAAAACGTGAATTAAATTCAAGGAGTTTTCAAGGAGTTAAGGAGTAGCACGAACCCTGAATATCCAAACAAGCAAGATTTGTATCTCTACTCACAACACTCTAGATGTGTTAACTTCCATCAAATTTCCAACAGTCCAGCTGGGCCTGGTTGTACGAAGCCTGGATAGTGCTATCCGGCAGATAAATCCTTATCCAGTRGATAAGTCAATGCTGTTATCCAATAAATTTATCCACTGGATAAGATTCATCCATTGGATAGCGCAATCCAGGCTTTCAAAAAACCAGGCCCTGTAGTTAGGGACCGTTCATTTACRGGGGAGGGGGCTGGGCTGGTGGGATCTGTAAGTTCAGTTCCCAAACTGAATTTTTTTACGTAGCCCTTATTGATACAGAATAATTTTTTTCCTAATTTTTCTCATTAGCTAATTATTTTTGGGCTGGTTTCTTATGGTCGGTTTCACAYTACTTTACGCCTTTGGGTTCCAAACTATGTTTGAAAATTCCCAAGTTGGCRACCAACTTTGGATCTTCAAGACAAAGTTTGTTATGAACTCCTGAACCTCCCACCGAAGTTCAGAATTTGGTTGGCTTATTTTGTAGCAAACGAACTTGATTTTTAACCAGAAATGTTTCCTTTGGGATATTCATTCAGGAATTTCAAATTAAACATACTAAACCAAGATCCTGACAACTTCAAGTGTTGGTCCAGCCAAGAAGTGTACTTATGACATCCTAAACAACAGACTGATGCTCAAGTGACTCGAATGAAAAGTGTATGAAATGCAAGATTACATACCTCAAATTGTAGCTTGAGATGGGTGCGCAGAGCTTCAAATAGCAGGAAACAAACCCGCATTGCCATGGCAAACAGACCAAGAAAATCACACTGTAAAAGCTGTTAAAAATGATCCACAATTATTAACAATGAATTATAGAGTTTGTAAACATTTTATGTACATTGAAATCACYGTAGAGGGATAAGAGCAATCACAGCCTGAAACAATCTCTGTTTGGATGATCTAAGTTAGGGCATGGCTAACTCACAGATAGAACCCTGAAACAACCTCTGGGCTGATCTAAGTCAGGGCATGGCTAACTCACAGATTGAACCCTGAAACAA
>NW_022259281.1:233758-253977 GCF_009602425.1 Actinia tenebrosa | reverse complement strand
AACCTCTGGGCTGATCTAAGTCAGGGCATGGCTAACTCACAGATAGAACCCTGAAACAACCTCTGGGCTGATCTAAGTCAGGACATGGCTAACTCGCAGATTGAACCCTGAAACAACCTCTGGGCTGATCTACATGTCAGTCAGCGCACGGCTAACTCACAGATAGAACCCTGAAACAACCTCTGGGCTAATCTAAGTCAGGGCACAGCTAACTCACACATCAAATTCAAATTTTGTTTTAGGTATTGTGAAGGGAGGATAACTGGAGAACCCGTATGAAACCTCAGAATCAAGGGAGAAAGCCTAGAGGTTGAACTACTGCAAATATTTTTTCATCAAATATTTTTTTACTATGCATCAACTTACCCTCTACATAGCCTTTGTAGAATCTCAGTTTATCTATCGATATTCTTTCCTCTTTCCCTTCACTTGTTACAGAAAAGGCTTCAAAATTCTTAGAAAATAATCCTTCATTTGGAGATAGATGTAACAGAAATTTCCTGAAAGAAAAGATATCAATAGACATTTTTCAAGTATTCCTTGATTACAGACTCATTTACTCAGGGTTAGCCTCGTATCAGTGTCTAAATATTCACAAATACCAACGGTAAAGTAAAGAATGCACAACTTCAACAATACAAACACTTTGAAACTCAATGGACCTTGAATGGAAAACATGAATATTCTGCACAAAATCGAGGCTAACCCTTTGCAAATGAGTCTGTAATGGAGAAAGACAGCGGTAATTTGCAACTTGAAAATGGTCTACAGTATTACTTAAATTACTATAACTTTCTATGCACATTGATCATTAATTAAAAGTGTCTAAACAGACTTTCTTGTAAACCTTTGGTGTAATGTTTACCCATTTCCAACCATGTGTCATTCTCCTTAGTATCATTTCTTTGTTTAATAATTGCACAGGAGAAGAACCATGAATATGGATACAACTCAAACAAAGAATCTTATTCTCAAGAGAATAGCATGTGGTACAAAATGAGAAAACATTATGCCCAAGTGAATAAATGTATTTTTGCGGCGCAAAAATTAAAGAGCCTCCATGTTGGTTGATCTAACAAAAGAAACTAATAAGGAATGCTTTTTTGTCATCAACCAACATGGCAGCTATATCGTAAAATGCATCCCAAGAATAGTCCCCTTCACAGTTCCCTGCTCCATCTTGAAAGGTAACCRTGCCTTTGCATGGAAGCAAGACGAACGGTGAGCTTGCAATGATAGAGACATRTGAATAATCTATTGTCCAAGGTGTTAAAAAAAGGTGTCTATCATTGCAAGCTAACCGTTCRTCTCGCTTCAGTGCAAAGGTACCACTACCTTTGAAGATAGCTGAGGGAACTATGAAAGGGAATATTGTTTCACATTCAGAACTATTGCCAGTGAAAGTTGATGAATAGTGGCACCTTCTTGACCAACGCGAAGAAAGAAAAAATGTATGTGGAGGTCTTGGCGTACATAAGTTTTGCTTACCTTCCTAAAGCTTTAAAAGAAATAACTTTGTCAATAACACCATCCTCRTTTCTTCTTGTCACTATGTTATTGATATCAGCTTTTTCTAAGGTATTGTAGTCTTTAAGAATATCCTTTAGGTTAGCTGCGAGAAAAGTAATGCAAACATCAGAAAACTAGCTTCTTTTAGGCTGCAAACACTGCCCGTCCTGTGCTATCAACCAAAGTATTCTATTGCTTGGTATCAATCAGCTGAATGAATCTCATGAATCTCATTAATTACCCCRGGGGGTACTCCGCCAGAATTTGGGTAGGGGTGTTCCGCTGGGATTCTGAAAGGGGTACCCTGTTTATGACAAAAAAACCCAACTTTGTAGACCCTGTTTATGACAAAAGATATAACTAATTGCACTGAGTTCCCGTTTCAATTATCATGTCATCTCGCGTATCGTTTTTTTACGACCATTATGACCAGTTTCGGTCAATACGAAAGTAGAAACCCTGAATATGGCAACAAACTCAGGAAGAACTTGGACCTTGAGTGAAATTGCATACCCTGTTTATGACAAGAAGCTCGAGAAACCATACCCTGTTCAGCGGATCATCCCTGTATAGTCCATATATGGGAGTACCCCCCCCCCCCGGGTTAATTACCAGCCTACAATGACAGGCAAACACTGCCCGTCATATGCAATCAACCAGAGAGTATTCTATTGCTTGGTATCAATCAGCTGAATGAATCTCATGAATCTCATTACCAGCCTACAATGACAGGCAAACACTGCCCGTCATGTGCTATCAACCAGAGAATATTCTATTGCTTCGTAACCATCAGCTGAATGAATCTCATGAATCTTATTACCAGCCTACAATGACAGGCAAACACTGCCCGTCATGTGCTATTAACCAAAGAGTATTGTATTGCTTGGTATCAATCAGCTGAATGAATCTCATGAATATAATTACAAGCCTTCGATGACAGGCAAACATTGCTGTAGAAAGAGGCTGCATTTATTTAAAAAATCCTTGAAAACGTTTCTAGAGACAGATCATTCTACAAAAATTTCTTAAAGAAAATTTTGCAATTTCAGCGGGAAAATTAAGAAAAAGATTCCACAAAGGATCAGCTTCAAACCAGAATTTGAGGTTATTAATATACTAACATAACCCTGACCGTACAAAAATGTCTTTCTACATTGAGATATGCTAAATTAAGACAATAAAAAAAGCTAGGATTATTTCTAAGCTTAACAAGCGGTTCTAAGTGTCAGAATTCTAATTTTGAGACCTGTTCGAACAAGACATTTTTAACTCTTCAAAGACCGATAGCTGGTCTCTAACTCGTCTTTGCGGTAATACTGTACCTAAATAAAACCCTTTTAATGTTAACTAAGTGCTTTGTTTAGTAAATAATCTAGCAACAGAATCAAAACGCTTGTGATTTTGAGAGCTCAGGGTGAAATTTCAACTTCRGTCGAGCCAAAAGTTTTGACTTATAATCCTTAATTTTTGATCAAAATATCTCAAATACACGATAAATGGCAAGTCTTACCTTTAGCACAGCTTGTGTAGAGCAGGGAAAAAGCAAAAATTCGTAATATTTTGATAAATGTGGGCATTTTTAAGAGAATTTATTCAAGAGAGTAGCATCAGTCAAAACATCCCGACAAAATATTGGCTGGAGATTGTCCAGTCTATCAGATGAGGAAACACAGGGAGCCCAAGCCATGCATCAAAGGAACTTACGGTACAGGGTCGGGTTGTGCGAAGGGTGGATAGCGCAATCCGACGGATAAATCTTTTCTCGCGCCTAGCTCAGTGCAGTATTGGGTGTCCATAGTTATCATTTTTATACACAAATAGCTGGCAAACAGACAGGGAATTCTTTTTTTTTTTAATTTGACTCTTAGTTTTGGAGATATTTAAGTACGAAATCCAGGATTTCACTTCCAGAGAGGGGGGGGGGGTGGTCCGGATTACCCCACCCCTTCTATCTAGATGACAATTGTGTTGACTTCATCCCTATTGCCTTTCTCATTTCAGACAGCTGGACATTTCCTTGAGAATATATTTATTTTGCTTTTCTAGACGATTTAGAGAAAATACTCTAAACAGCTGGCAAGATGTTTTTTTGCGGGCGCTGTGTGGCAAGAGGTCCACTGTTAGCCCGGGGTACCCCTCCCCTGAGATGTATTGGTATCAGCATAACTATGATAAACACCGTAGCAACGGGCCCAGCTTGAGTGGGATGGAATTAGCCGGTGTTCAAGAGTTCATTGTCAAAAATCGTCACAGTCGATCAACAGCAGCTGCCTCTCTACATGGTTGTATACCCCTGGGTGATATCCTTAAACATAACTCTTTTTATTTGACTAGTAAACCGTTAAGACCCCTTAGCGAAACCGTCAAGCTATTCATTTCGCAAGACAGGTCATGTTTATCAAGAAAATCATTTAGATGTAAACAAGGACTATGTATGATCGCTAATTAAGGGAACAATGACTATTTTCAAAATGATAATTTAATATTAAAGTGCGCAAGCCATCAGCAAGCAAAACGGGCTAACAAAATTTCTCTCTCTGCGCTATTTTCAAGCCAAAGCGAAACAAGAGAGATGGCGTCCTTTTTTAGCACAGTGATGGGAAAATAGGCGCTAAAACCCATTCAAGAGTTCAACTTAAGATTTAGCAGTAATGATAAAAGGGTAAATTTTACACCGAGAAAAGATGAAAAGATGAAAAAACTTACTGACGTTTCGGACGCTGGTCCTTCGTCGAAGTAAGAGGACCCCGACGAAGTACCAACGTCCGAAACGTCAGTAAGTTTTTTCATCTTTTCACGGTGTAAAATATACCCTTTTATCATTACTGTTTCATTAGAAACACCGACGYAGCTCACACTAGTTTATAGCTAGTTATATCCAAGGGCGGATCCAGGGGGCAAATGGGGAGCTGAAGAATTAGATGGGTTTTTTTTAATTGTTTTCTGTTGTGTTGACGGAAGAAACTCAATTAGCACCCCCCATTAACTCAATTAGCCCCCCCTTAAATTTTGTCTGGATCCGCCCTTGATCTTTTCTTAATTATTTAGCGGCTGCAGTTATCATAAAATGGCAACTGGCTTCCTTTTACAATAGCTGCGGAAATTCAATTTCCTGTTCGCTTGCGTCAGACAAAAAATTGTATTGGTGCAAAACATATATAAATTCCTGGAAGTATGTAAACTGTGACGCATTCGCATAGTTAATTGAATTCAATTATTTAGCTTTCAATTAACTTTTCTTAACAGTTGGCACCTTTTTCAACGAAGTTAAAAAGAAAGAATGTRACGCTTCATTTCATTCACGAAAACCAAGTTGTTTTTCATAATTAACGTCAACAACACCCAAACTTCCTAAGAATTCCAACACTCTAAGAAATGCCGAAGGCAAATTGAACGATATGGATACTGCTTAAGCATGTCATGATCTAAATATGGCACTTGTATTCTTTAAAACAATAGGAATTTTAAGTGTCTTTTTGGAAAAATTTACATTTTTATTGTTCTAAAAGTATTTACTGTCAAATTGACTTCAAGCACTAATCAACCAATTACCGCTCTTCTTGGCTCATTTGCTATGAATTTGTACTATGCTAAGAAGGTTAAGAGAATTTGAACCTAGGACATTCAAATCTATAAGTTTTACACTTCACAGAAACAATATTTCAGCCTTTTTGTACTATCAGTACTTTTATAAGAAATTTGCTAGTAGTCGTAAGGAATTTTAAAGAGAATTTAGCGCTTGAAATAATAAAATTGATTGTTAAAGGTGTTAAGATGGTGATTGTTTAGTAAATTCTTTTAACAGTTTGAGTAGAGATAGACAACACCTACCGTTCCAGTCCAATGTCTAACGCACGTGGTAATTTTGCTTTTCTAAATTCCTAACTTTATTCTTGACAATTTAGCTGAGGTTTTGGGGTTATTTTGTTTGCCAAATTCGTTGAAATACTAAAAATATGGCTTCTAAGATTAATCGGTTGCCTTTTTTACTGTGTATTTTTGTGACATTAGTGGAATGCAGAATGAGAGAGATATTCAGTGCGAGATGTCAAGCTAGATGTTTTGCAAAGGTAAGCTGGAATAGAAACGTCAAATGATCAACAGATCTCAAAATCAAGCTCACATTTAGCTTACTTTAAAAACAAATCCCTCTAAAAACACTTTTAATTCACAAGATATGAAGACCTTTGAAGTGAGATATAAAACTCCAAGGTGTGAATGTCAACTTTGCTCGCGCGATGTTTTTACCGAGAACAATCTTTCTCAAAACTTGTTTGTTTTAAATCCAGGAACAACCTGTGATTTTGACACTTAAAACAACAGCTAAAAGGAAGGCTATTGAAGAAACAGTCGCTAAGAAACAAGCTCTAGGGAATGTTACTTTGATTTGAAAAYTCTCGATTAGTTTGGCAAAGTTTTTAAAAGCTTCTCTCATGCTGTGTTACAATTAGCATTTTGAAGAAAGCATTTTAACAGCCTTCGCCTCATTTATTGTTGTTAATCCAAGAACCRTCGCAAATGTATCGGAATTCTGCAAAAAAGCTCGTCCAAGGAAGGTTTTTTGACGTTTATTTTTGTACATTTTTCAAAAATATGTTCAAATAGCGTCTCTAGACAAACTGGCTGCACTCAAACCTTTCAAAGTGGATTACTAATACAGCGTTTGGTAAACAAAATGCACTTTCAAAAGCACACTCAAATTTCAACCTCAAAAATCWCGTCCAAAACTAAATAGTCGCTCTATTGAAACTGTTTTTTTGTGGTTAACAAACAATGATATTCCTAAAAGGAGTTCGATAATTTGATATTTTATTTTGAGTGCATAACATGTTCTTCAATGCGGGTCTTCGCGGTCAAAATATAAAATACGTAAAATATGAAAAAAATATGAATACTAATTGTACAAAACTGTACAGAAATGATTTTGATAAAGATTATTTTCGAAAACACCGCTTTATTTTTGTACAGAGTGTTTTGTAGTCAACGGGGCGTGATTTTGCGGGAAGCTTTTTTCGCGCGTTAAATGTGTGTCTTCCGTTATTCAGCGGGTCACAAAACCGGTATCTTAAAATTTGAGATGTTTTATCGAGTTTAYATGGAAACCTTTTTCCATTCTAGACATTTTTATCGTCTTCACAACAGTACAGTAGTATGCTTGTTATTTTTGTCGTTAAAAATATCGCAAGATTGCCATAGAAATGTGCTTTCAATACACTATTGGACTGCAATCTCTTGGGACTTCCAAAACGATTTCAAAACATATAGCAATAAAAATACCCAAATAAACTTTATTTTCATTTCCTTAGGCTTTTTATCAGATTAAAATGCTAAATTAAGATAGCTGGATAGAATTCGTGGGTCATAGTATACTTTAAAGGAAGTGTTTTTAAAGAAAGATGAGAAAATTGTAGACTCCATGGCAGACAGTCCCAATATAGAATGTACCTTGTAAGCAATGTGCTTTGATAATGATCTATTAATAAAGAGCAAGCTGGCAATTGAAAAAATGCTTGAATACGACTCATGCTTCTCTTTATACTTCTCTCATGCTTACACCACTTCCTGTATGCTTAAATTACTGAACGGAGCATGGAAAAACCTGTTTTATATTTGTAAACTATTAATGTTCTAGATTAACTAGCCTCTCATACATGTGAAAACATTTTTAGGGAGGGAGAGGAAGGAGAAAGAAAGCAACATTTCTTGTGTGTGTTTTCACACACCATCTTCATTTTGATACTGCATGCGTTATGGAAGTATGATTAATTCCTAACTTGTCTCTCATTTTTCAGACTTTAAATCCAAGTCGGCCATGCACTGGCTCATGCTTTACTGCAGTAAGTTCACTAACCCTAGATCAAGAGTAGAAATATCTCTTTCTATTTTCAGGTCATTAAGTCAATACCGTATGTTTCCCACTCATATGTTTCCCACTCATACGTTTACCATTCTTATGGGAAGCCATTTCAGTGTTACAGCATGTCATACCGTGTACGTGCTGTAAGTCAGTACCCTACGTTTCCCACTCATGCGATAACCATTCTTTTGGGAAGCCATTTCAGTGTTACATTATGTCATACTGAGTACATGATGTAAGTCAGTAATGTACGTTTCCCACTCATACAATGACCTATCTTATGGGAAGCCATTTCGATGTTACAGCATTGTACCATACATTTCCCACTCATACTATAACCATTCTTATGGGAAACTATTTCGATGTCATTTCAATGCTCCTGTTGTAATAATAATAATAATAATTTATTAACTTATACTGCTCAAGAATCAACATTTCTGTTTTCTACTGCGCACTACAGTCAAATAAAAGATAAATTAAACTATTAAACTATGTAGAAATTTAACCTATCAATAAAAGCAATTTATCTCTCTCTATATATGTATATAAATATGTATGTATATGCTCTGATAAAAATCAATAAATAATAATAAATACTACTGATCTGACCTAACTGTGGCGACACGTCAAAAATGTGTGTCACTACCACACCCTATTTCGTCTACTGACACACCTACTTTTGTTACAGCAGTTGGTGTTCCATCTTTCATGTATTACAGTGCAATGCAAACATGAAAGATGGAACGCCGACTCGTGCTCTAACAAGTAAGTAAGCGTGTCAGTGGACGAATTAGGGAGTGGTAGCGAGACAAATTTTTGCCGTGTCGCCACAGTTCGGTTAGATCCGTAGTATTAAGAATGCAATTGTAAGTTTATGTTTTTATGTTTTTTACAAACGTTAACGTTTAACTACTCTATGCCACATTAATCAATCTTTATGTATTTTTTTAGTGTATCAAGCCATGTGTTGATCATGAGAACTTCCATAAAGTGAAATTGTGTAGAGAATATTGCGTAAGTAAACCATTTCTGACCCAGCCATATGTATGTTACACCTTGACYTTAACCTCCGAACCTGTTCCAGTTACTGTGCTAATCGAAAAACCTAGGGCACCTAGAAATATTTCAAGAATGTTCAATAGCCAATCATAAGCGTTACTGTTATCTTTGCGTTATCTTGTGGTTAGAAAGTCAATTCTGATTGGCCAAAGAAGAATAGAACATTCCTAGAACATTTCAAGGTGACCACAGTATTTCGATTCAAACTGTTATTATCTTCCTCTTACAAAGAAATAGAATGTTCCATCAATGATAGTTAACATGCGTGCATATAGTGGTTAGCATTCCCGGGGGGTACTCCGCCAGAATTTGGGTAGAGGTGTTCTGCTGGGATTCTGAAAAGGGTACCCTGTTTATGACAAAAAAACTCAAATTTGTAGACCCTGTTTATGACAAAAGATATAATTAATTGCACTGAGTTCCTGTTTCAATTATCATGTCATCTCGCGTATCATTTTTTTTACGACTATGATAACCAGTTTCGGTCAATACGAAAGTAGAAACCCTGAATATGACAGGAAGCTCAGGAAGAACTTGGAACTTGAGTGAAATTGCATACCCTGTTTATGATAAGAAGCTCGAAAAACCATACCCTGTTCAGCGGATCATCCCCGTATAGTCCATATACAGTCAATTCAAAAAATGTTGTTGTCGACCAACTCAAGTCTACGCGACTGGACCGAAAGGAGCTCTGGGTAGCATTCACTGAAGCCGAGTTGACTGCATAATTTTATCTGACTAGTTATGCCTTATGCCGTTTACAGCACGAACCTTCATAGGCAAGCGGGAAGTGTTGAAGGAGACTTTTTTTAATGCCTTCATATTTTTCAAAATTGTGAACTGAATCATAACTACTTTGTTTTTCTTTCCCTAAACCCAAAGACATGCATTTGATGGATTGTTTCTCGCCAATATTATCTTTATTACTAGCTGGAAAAAATTAATTCAGAACGAATATTTAACCGCTTCAGTGATTTTTACCCATATTCCTTTCGGTCCAGTCGTGTAGGCTTGAGCCGGTCGATGACAATGTTTTTTGAATTGACTGTATGGGAGTACCCCCCACCCCCCGGGTTAGCATTGAGCTCACAAGGTTAAGTGTCAAGAGTATTGTTTCTTTTCTGCTATATAACTGACTTAAATTTGTAATTTCATTCAATCCCTGACGATGGGACAAGTGGCCTGAAAGCTCAGATATTAAAAAATATCAAAAAACACATAGACAAAATGACCTTTTAATTTTTGATATGACACCTACGTAAAAATTACTCAATTTCATCATCATCATCATCATCATCATCATTATTATTATTATTGTACCATGACTCTGTAATCCCATATTATTAAGCAACTATTGTATTATTTTCAAATTCTCTTTCCTGTCCAAATTAAAGATTAATTTGGATCGTTTCCATTCGCATTCTTTTGATGGAAAACTATGACTTGGAATCAGTCTAGTATAGTTTGGGATGATATAATTAATCTGCAATAGGACTACATGTTTGTCCAATTTGGAAATAATTGAATTCAAAAAAATTCGTCTGACTGCCAAATTGGACTCGGCATGCCTATCAGCCTCTTCCAATTTTGTCCATCCTCAGAATTTTTTTCTTCCAAATATTTCCAAATTGGACAACATGGAGTCCTATAACCTATACTTGTTTTATGCGTTATAAATAACTGATCTGTTGGTTTGTTTTCAGAGGGAGTTCAAAGTGAAAAATGACAACTGGCAGTGCAGACATTCATGCAAGTATCTGCTCAATCTATACAACAAAGGTCAGTTTGGGAACATTAAATTAAATATATGTTATTAACTAGCCAGGAGGTCAGCATATGGAAAAACTGTGCTCAAGGTCTTGAATGTACRGACAGAAGCCGTTAGGCTGAGGTCCGTTATCAAGACCGAGGGCACAGATTTTCTCTATGCAGACCAACTTTTGGACTGTAAATAACTTTATTTTTCATTTCAGTTTGTAATAACATTAAATATAGTTTCCAAGGGGTGGGGAGGGTCTAAGGAGGATATATTGTGTAGTACCAGAAAATATCCATACCTCCCCCATGGAGGGGGATTGGAATTTCCAATGGGTGGGGAGGGTCTGAGAAGGGTATATYGTGTAGTACCACAAAATATCCATACCTCCACCATGGAGGGGATTGGAATTTCTTAGGGGTCTCAAGGGTCTGAGAAGGGTATATTGTGTAGTACCAGAAAATATCCATACCTCCACCATGGAGGGGGATTGGAATTTCCTAGGGGTGGGGAGGGTCTGAGAAGGGTATATTGTGTAGTTCAGAAAATATCAGCTACACTTGTGCCACAGAAATAACRAGAGGTTGGAGGGCAATATTACTATCAGAAAAGAAAGTATAATAATATTTTATTTCTTATTCATATATCAGGACTTAAATCAGGTTTGTGTCAGGACTTCARCAATACTCAGTCCTGCGGCACTACAAGCTGTGAAAATGATAATGTATGTCCTGATTTAGAGAAGTGCTGTCAGCAGCCTGCAGGCTGTGGCAAAACCTGTCAAATACCATCATTCAATGTAACTGGTAAGTCCTTAATGAACTGTGAAACAACCTCTGGGCTGAACATCTAAGTCAGGGCATGGCTAACTCACAGATCAAACCCTGAAACAACCTCTGTGCTGATCTAAGTCAGGGCATTGCTAACTGACAGATCAAACCTTGAAACAACCTCTGCGCTGATCATAGTCAGAGCATGCATGGCTAACTCACAGATCAAATTGGAATTTAGCTTGTCCTAAAATGAAGTAAAACCAGAGAACCTGGAAAACAACCCTAGGCTTTGCGGCATGGTTAAATTGTCAATTAGCATGAGGCGTGGATGGTAGGTGCAAGCAAAGGCTTAACCAAGCCATGGGTCAACCTCAAACAGCAGTCATACTGAATGTAGTCAGTGAAAATTCAATGCTTGCCTGAATGTTTTTAAGGTAGAGCTTACCATGGGAGGAGAGGGGTGCAAACACGCCGGTACACATAACGTTGAAGCAACTTGTAGAATATCAAAGTAAACAGCAAGGCAGTGCAAGCAAAGCTAACCATGGGGGGAGGGGGCACAAACATGCTGGTACACATATGTTGATGCAACTTGTAGTATATCAAAGTAAACAACAAGGCAATGCAAGCAAAGCTAACCATGGGGGTGGTGGCGCAAACATGCCGGTACACATGCATTGAAGCAACGAATGCTGGCTCATTATCACCAAGTTAACTTTGATTAAAATGATAATCGCATTAAGAACTAACCATTGTCGTTTGTAGGTTATCCATCAACACCAACGACTGTCAACAGCACTTTCATCAAGAGACCCAGGTCTGTTGTGATTAAGTGGTCATATATGCATCGTGATCCAAGACCACAGTCAGAAGAGAAGGCAGTTATCTTTATGGTAGAGGTCAGACACATCTCTATTGGATCCCAGCAGGGGGTGGTATCTGGAGAGTGGAGCTATTTTAATATGGTAAGGCAATGTTGTGCAAGTTTTGATAAAGGGTATTTATTGGATGAGTGACAGAAAAGTGGTGTGATGGATAGATAGACGGATGGATGGATGGCTAGGCAGAGGATGGATGGATGGATAGATTGACAGACAGACAGACAATTAGATGGATATCATAGATGGGCAGACAGGTGTACACCAGTCAACGCATACAGTATCTTACCTTTCAATACATGTAGTATATTGTAGGATAGATATGATGTATATACGACGAGTGCATAGATTGCTAGGTGATCAGAAACCAATTAACAATAGTGAATAAACCAATGAAAGCCAATATCACTACACATATTATCTCAATTCAGACAAAGGAGCTACACCTGACAGGTTACCCCAGAAGTAATGTTTGGTCAGAGTATCGTGTTCTCGCAGTAACAGAGCAAGGAACGAGTGAGTATAGTACACCAAGCTCTGCAATATACATCCCTCCTGAAAAACCCACCCCACCAAGGAACTTCAGAGTCAGGATGATGGCTGCCGTGAAGGGCAAAGTCCGCCTGGAGCTAGTGTGGAGTAAACCAGAAAAATCAGGTGAGTTGGGAATAAAATTAGGCCAAACAAAAAAATAAGTGTGTTTCCTGTTGCATGAGAAAAATAATTGGGGTGGGTAGGTCAGATCTTTTTTTTACTGATACAACAGTGGAAATTAGCTTACTGGGAACCCTGTGGTGCATTTGGGAATTAAAAAAATATTAGGGTCGGCAAAAATTGGTAAGAAAATTTGGGTCGGTCACGCAACAGGAAACACACTTATTTTYTYGTTTGGCTTTATTATATATTGTTTAGATTTTACGGCCTGACACAACAGAATGACCACATTTGATGTATTAGCATACGTCTGTGCTCAGGGTTTTTGCTCCCAAACAAGATTTCACATTTTCTTTGGTAAAATCAGTCAGCTTTGTATGAAGGGAAGCATGGGTGGTGTAGCGGTGAGAGCGCTTGCCTCTCACCAATGTGACCCAGGTTCTAGTCCCGATGAGCTTGGTGTTGTATGTGAGTTGAGTTTGTTGGTTCTCTCCTGTGCTTCAAGGGTTTTCTGGGTTCTCTGGTTTTCCTCACTCTGCAAAAATCAACTATTAAATTCTAATTCGATCCTAGGAGATATTCACGATAGGGTTAACCTCAATATCTCCTTTCGCACTCACTGATGCAAATGAATTAGTGTTTTTTTGTGTGTAGGGGCCACCTAGAGAGCGAGCCAATTGAAATAAATGAAAATAATACATTCCAACTTTGGGTATTTGAGCCAATCATAAATCTAGACTGCACGAGAATTGTAATTTGACCCTGGTGTTACTTGTAAGCAACTAGACAGCCATCATTATTTTGTCAATAACAATAAAAATATATCTTTAGCGACTATTGTTTTCTACTGGTTTCTGATTGGCTCCAATATCCAAAGTTGGAATGTATTTTTTTCATTCACTCATTCATTTACTCATCCATWCATAATTTCATTTATTCATTCACTCATTCAAGCATATATTCAATCACTCATTATTCATTTCTGCAGAGGTACCCATGCACAGATATAGAGTATTTTGGAGCAAAAGGCTTGATTCACACACAGAAGAACTCATGTCACTTCGAGTTCACCACCTGAAAATCAATCCAGATCAGCACTCTGCCCTCATCAATGGCCTCAGATTCAATACAACTTATCTTTTTGAGATTCAAGCAATCTGTCGCTACAAAGGGCAAAGGCTGAGGTCAAGCAGGGTATACCTTACAGCAAGAACAATGGAACAAGGTTGGTATGACGATGATTAACAATAATGCTTGGGACAATGGTGATGGTGTTGGTGATGATGTAATTGTGGTGATGATGATGGTGTTAGACAATGATTATGATTATGAGGTTGTTGGTAGTTGTGACGAAGCTGAGGGTGATGATGATGATGGTGATGATTATAGTGGTACTAATGATAGCGTTAGACGATTATGATGATGATATTGATGATGACGATCAATGAAGGTATAATCATGATAATAGTGATCACTGGTTTACACCAGCTGTCCTTTAAGGCCCTGTTACACTACACAATTTTCCCAGAAACTTGCAGYAACTGCAAGACAAGTTGCTGGAGAATTGCACAGCTTAACAGCAGTTGCTCACAGTTTTGTTGTTATGAGAAGTGTTGCACGAGGAAAAACTCTGTTCTATTTTTCCCAAGGGATTGAAGCAATTGGCAACGTCATTGCACACATCAATCCTCCTGCAACAACCTTTTTTCACAATTTTGAGGCATATTTTTCAAGAATGCATGCACACATTTCTCATTTCTTTACAAGGAGCCAAAAAATGTTGCAAGTTGCTGAGATCACATTGCAATTTAACACTTCACCTTGGCAACTTGATGTACACTACATTTCAAAGCATTTTACGAGACAAGTTGCTGTTGACAAGTTGATGTCCAGCTGATCAGTATTGAATAATGATATGAGAATAAATAAAGATACACTGTAATTAATTATTATGATCATCATCATCATCATCACCATCATCATCATGCAACACCCCATCATCATGCAACACCCCATCATCACCATCATCATGCACACCACCATCATCATGCATCATCATCATCACCACCATCATTATCATGCATCACCATTATCATTATCATCATGCATCATCATCATCACCACCATTATCATTATCATCATTCATCACCATCATCACAATCACCACCATCATCATTTTCATCATGCATCACCATCATCATGCATCACCATCATCATCCTCACCACCATCATCATTATCATCATGCATCATCATCATCATCATTTTATGGTAAATGGTGATAAATATTATTAAAATGAGAACAACAATCATTTTTGATCAATAAAGACAACTCGTAATCATAATGAATAATAAAAGCAATCATCCCTATTTTCTTCTACCTTTTCTCCAGAAGAACCAGATAATAAAGAAGCGCTCCACAAGAAAATAGGGAAGGTCTTCAGCAATTCTTTCAAAAAGCCTGAAATCGACAAGACAACAAAGACTTACCCTTCAGGTATTCAGCTCCTTGTTAACATTTAGGGGTTCCAATATGTGGTACTTGTGATATAAAGCACAGTGGTACAGCTATTTTGATAAAGGTTGAAGGAGTTAATGAAGAATGGCAATCAGTGATTGGCGATTGCATGACCAAAAGGAACTACTGTGGTCATACTTTCAAGGATACATGAATCAAATACAAAACAAATCTAAATTAGGCTGAATAGTGCACATAATTAGGTTAATAGTAAACTTATTAGCTCTTATAGTTATTCTAGGTAACCCTTACCATTCTTTTGTAAATATACTTGTATTTATATTTTCTCCTTATTGTAATCTATGGTTTAAATAAAGCATATTGTATTGTATTGTAAAGCATATAGTGGTAGCAACTAGGAGTGAAAGTGTTCCAGTTATTTCGAAGGATGCACATTTTTGGACCAATTGGAGTTAATTTAAGGTGCAGTAATTTGGGCAACAAAACCGTGCAACTTGTTGCACGACATTGCATTGCGATTTGCAGAGCAAATATTACCATAACTTGCAATGCATATCGCAGCAATAACCTGCAAAGAAGTTTTGTTGACCATGTTACTGCAACTTTACAGCACCTAGTTGAATTATAAACTAACCAAACTTTGTCTTACTTTTAAGGCCGAACTTGGACTCCACCTACAACATCTTCAGTTGTTGTTGGGAGACCAGAAAATGGTGAGAGAGCCATACCTCTTTACCTTGAGTGTAATGTTTTCCCATTTCAGACCATGTGTCATCCTCTTGGGAATAAGATTCTTTGTTTGAGTTGTATTCATATTTATGTGTCGTCTCATGTGCAACCGTTAAACAAAGAAATTATACTCTAGGGAATGACACATGGTCTTGAGAATAAGATTCTCTGTTTGAGTTGTATCCATATTCATTTGTCTTCTCATGCACAACCATTAATCAAAGAAATGATACTCAAAGGAATGACATGTGGTCTGAAATGGGAAAACATGTCTAAAGTAAATTAATTTATCAACGTCTTAGCATTTGATTTGCAAAGTAATAATACTCAAGGGAATGATGTGGTCTGAAATGGGAAAACATGCCTAAAGTAAATTAATTTATCAACATCTTAGCATTTGACTTGCAAAGTAATAATACACAAGGGAATGACATGTGGTATATATGTAAAATTGAAAAAAACTCCCCAAACTTACTTTGTATCTTATGATTTCACAGTATCGAGAAGACCTGATGCAGAAGCTAACGTGAGGCATACATCTAGCAGTAACTACATCCATCCCTGCTTGTCACTCGTACTATGGCTTGTCTTATTCCATGGGTTATATTGGTGAGGTGCCAACAATCAAATGTTTCTATGGAAGATTTTAAATTATTATTATCCTAACAATTATAGATTCTTATCATGCAACATGGTCGTTAYCATAGGACTTTTTGTTCATACTTTATAATATGTAGTTCCAGAAATTATCCACAACCCCCTTCCACATGGAGGTTTTTTTCTTAAACCCCACCCCTGGAAATTCCAATTTTCTTCCATACAAACTCTGTAAACTTGTTCTTTCTCTGACACCACCCACCTATCCTAAATTCAAAATTTCTCTGGGGAGGGGGGGGGGGGAGGATTATGGATAATTTCTGAAACGACACAAGGATGTCAGAAGTAATTTGTGCAGAAACYGAAACAGAAACTCCACTACCTTTGTTGCTATGGAGACTGGTCATCAATTAAGGCAAACAGTTACCATGACGACAATACAATACCAATAGACTATTTAACGAGGGAAAAGACTTATTCATCTAATGTACGACCCTCAAAAACAAAATTTCTGGTCAGGGTTTTAAATTATGAAKTAATGGACTATACTTCGACGATACGGCGGCAATCTTGCCAGGGGGCAAAACAAAACAAAGATGATGGAAAATATGTAGAGTTTCATGTGCTTGTCTTTCTTTTATGGGTAAAGGTGATCGATGTGCCGTCATAATTCATCTTTTGTTGTATTTTCTTGTGGTGAGCTGTTGATATCAATCGACGTCATTACTGTAACAAAGCTTTATTTGCCCCCTGGACACCCAATAATGCCCTGTGATCCAAGATGGCCGCCCTATCRTCAAAGTAGTCCTTTATCAAAGCATTAATCCTATACGTGTCCTGACCTTCTTGTTCTAGTAGGACTACCACTTGCATGATAAAAATCTAAATTGAACAGTATTTTGGGGGCATTTGGTAATTATAAATGAAAGCCCTGGTTTTGTAAATTTCATGACAGCGCATTCCAGAAAATGGGTCTACTATYCCCTTTGCCTTCCACCTAGCTTTCTGCCAACCCTGCGTAATACAGAATTGGTYAGTATATCTTGGCCATCATTTCTCTAATGCAAACACATTTACATTAATGACCGTTACAAACATCAACATTTTGGGGCCTTCATTCAATGTTGAGAGCACAAAGTTGGTGGAGGCATAAAGGGTAGCCATTAAAAGAGGGGCCAGAATAACTGTAGCCTCTTWCGCAGCCATTCTTAGTGTCTTTCATGCAAAGTTTCCCTCCCCACAAGGGGAGGGAAATGTTGCGTGACAGACACTTAGAACAGCTAAAGTAGGAAGCAAGGATAAATGGAATAGTATGTCCTTTTTCTGAAAGCACCATTCAGCATTTTCATCCAAAATTAAATTTGTTATAGTTGATGCATAGAATGCATATTAATGAAAAGTTATAAATTTATGTACATTTATCACGTAGTTAATAGAAAAATATTTATCAATGTTGAAAGTTTTATATTGGTGAGTATATATACACTCAATTGAAGAATCTTTGTCGGGTTCAGAAACATAGAACATAGAAGCTGAGACCGAAATTGCACATGGGAAGTACGTTAATTAGATGCATGCTGTGACCGGCAACCCGTGGCATCATCCACTGTTTTTGATACGCGTTTGCATTCTAAACYGACTGCATGGATGGCGCAAATGAATAAATTATAATATAATTATGTCATTTCCCATGTGCCATTTCGGTCTCAGCTTYTATGTTCTATGTTTCTGAACCCGACAACGATTCTTCAATTGAGTGTATATACTCAGAAAAGATACCATATTATATTCTTATCAAAAGTATTTGCAAAATTGACAAAAGCAAATTATAATTTTTGCAAAGATATTTTTCCAAAATATTTAACGTTCATCACATCAGTTATCAAAAGTATTTAAAAATAATTTTAATTAGTTCTGAGTACTTATTTCTTGTTGTTATTGATGCCAATACAGTTGACTCTYGCCTTGCTAAATCCCCACTATTACAGACACCACTATATATACTTATTTCAATATTAGTTAGTCACCAAAAACCTAGAAAGCTGAGATCACTGAGGATCATGGGAAACAATTCATTTCAAACAAGTAAAGCTTTTTTGATACAAACTGCAGCTTGAGGATGCTYAGGAGAGGTGATACTGTAACTGGTAAGATGTGCAAGTCCATCAACAGTTAACAAGCGGTTGAAACATGTAAAATGTAGCTACCTATAATCCTTGTCAGCCTCGGCTTTATAGCTTTTCAGGTGACTATCTTTATTGAAATAAGTATATTTTGAACAGTGAGCATAATCCCAGCGAAAAATAATGACAAAGAAATGACCATTATTAATTCACTATTGCGGATGTTTCCTATTACAAACACCAAGTGACAGTCCCAAGGRTGTCTGGTGTAGTAAAGAGAGTGGACTGTATTTCAATGATGTGTAGTTCCAGAAATTACCATATACCTCACCCCCCCCCCCCCCCCCAATGTAATTTGTTTCTTTCTGTGAGCAATGGAGATTACAAATTCCTCTGTGGGAGGGGGTGGGTAGATAACTTCTGCAACTACACAATAATTTGGCAACATCAATTTTATGCAAAGCTAACACCGAGCTAACTTTGTGTGTAATGTTTTCTAAAGGCTAAAGCGTTAAACGCATGTGCATGGTTGTCGTGTTACTGTTAAATTCCAAATCCATGGGAGCATTTATTTTTTAGAGGGGGAGGGCAGGAGAAATTAAGGTAAGGCATCAATTTTTTCCACAGCGAAAGAGGAAGACTCGTCAGCATTTTCATTCAATCAGTATTTTCAATTTGTTTTATACGATCCAATTTTCTGCCACCGAAGAAGAATATATCGAACATCCTGAAAAATGAATGCTTCCTAATTTTCAAAACATTGTAAAATATATATAATTATTGAAAGCAGCTTTGTGTATTTTATGCTTTTATATTTAACTCTAAACTTATTATTATTTTAATAAAAGTAGAATATTTAGTAAAGAAATGATCTTATTGCTACCTCAGAGGTTGCTACCTTGAGATTACTCTAAACCTCTTCCAAGTTAACATCAAATTTTGTAAACATTAAAAATATGGAGTTGAAGTCTTAGAGTGAAGTCATTCTATATTTACACGTTTACTAGTATTTTCATCTCACGGGTTAAGTTACGCCTACCTACACTCTATTGATAATTTTTAAAAGCTTGGACTAACCATTTTGGATACTCCACCCAGAGCAGCCTTATTCTGTCCTTTTTTAATGGCACATGTTTCGTAATCATAAATAAAATACAGTTTGTTATTCAGCGAGACGCCATTATGTTTTCTTTATACCCATATTTATGGGCCACCCTGTGGCGCGCGCTGACAGAGKGGGTTGGACACGGAGCGTGAAGCATGACGGTAATGAAAACTGACCAATCAGGCCCCTCTATTTCAAGAGAGGGAAAAAGAAAAATGGCGGAGATAATTAAGAAGGTATAGCAAGCGCTAAATTTTATAGGTTTTATAGAGGCTTTGCACCATCACGTGATGGCAGCCATGAGAGAAGGCAGGAACAATTGATTCTAGTCTAATCTGATATACATGAGAAAGAATTCTACTGCCCCCTGTCATGGCTGCCATCACGTGATGGTGCAAAGCCTCTATAGACCCCTTGCAGTACTTTGGAATGCAGTTCAATCTGGGCGACAAAACAATAGTTTCCAATAGTCCAGTTTCGATTTCCAAATTACCGCTGTGTTTCTTTATTACACACTCATTTACTCGGGCTTATTAATAATGGTAATTGAACTGAGTGGAGTGCAATTTGGTCTGAAATCAAACGCGCGATTACAAAATCGCACGACCGCGTAGCGGGAGTGCGATTTGTAATTGCAAGTTTGATTTCAGACCAAAATTGTACGACACGAAGTTCAATTACCACTTTATTATATCCATTTTG
>NW_022259281.1:201932-214964 GCF_009602425.1 Actinia tenebrosa | reverse complement strand
CAACAACAACAACAACAACAACAACTTACAAATAAAGTAGTTTAAAAAATATCTACAAAATTTCCATGAACTATCGACGACTAACAATTGCGCACAAACTAAAGAATTATTAGTAAGAAATCTAGTGAATAAATGGCTCTTAATGGTTCTTTTTAAAAACAAAAACTGGGGAGGGGAAAGAGAAGGAATGCAAAGGATTTTCGATGTTTTCTGTTAACAAAAGTCATAAGGAATTTTTCTATACACCAAGTACCGCTTTATAACTTCCTGCTTGACCTAGAAACGGGCTGGAAGTAAAACGGATATTCGGCGGGCGGCCCGTCGGGATGGCTTTTGATCAACATCACGTAAAATGTTCTTCCGTTACGTAAATTTGAAGCAAAAAATCAGATACGATCCAAGAGCGATGATCTTAAATTATAACGCTGTTTTCGAGCACGTAGAAGATAAAAAATCAAGTCTTTCGTTATCAAATTTGACTCAAATCTTAAAATAGCATCATTGCTTGCGATAAACAGGAAGGTGACTCAGTTTTCTATGTGCACCGGAAGTATTCATGTAGATCGCGTGCGGATTTACTTCCGCTATAATAAGACATGGTCAGAGTACGACTAAATAGAACTGCGGGCGTCGCATAAATGATTTATGATTTCTATAGCGCATTTTCTATATGAATATAATCAAAGGCACTTTACATTGGGTTGTGAATGAGATTGCTTTTTGTGCAATTTACAAGCATTAGAGATGGTTAGTATGAAGTGTAGGCACTGAGGGTGGTCACTGCCAGGGTTTCTTTACGTCCTCAGTGGTTCTTTTACGTCCCTCTGATATTGGTTAGTAATGATGAGTGTGGAGAGACGGGACCACCATTTAAAGTGGTCATCCGAGCCACGTGAAAGTCTAACCATTTGCAGATGTAATTACAAAGGCAGCACCTTCTCCTCAGTTATTTTAAGACCCTAAGTGTTGGTCCAAACCACGACCTCCCGCACGAAAGTCCAATGCTCAACCAACTGAGCCAACCGGTTTGCGGTTAGACTATTCACTTAATGTAGAATCAATACTGAAAGTATTGTATCAGGGGTACGGTTGAGTGAAATGAGATGAGCGAACTAAACTCCACTTACCATTGATACCATTTTATATCCCATCTTGGATTGTATTCTTCAGCAACAGTTTGTTTGGTTCGCTTGCTTGATTTTGGCTCGTGTACCTAGCGTCGATTTGATTTTAGAACATAGAAAATTAATTTTTCGTTCAAGATCTTTCGTTTTTCATAAGTTTAATAACTTAGAATTGATTTTAGCAAACAATTGTCAACTTAAAATAGAAAAAGGTTCAATTTGAAATTATTGAAAAGTTGAATTCAATTTACGATTTTTCAAAAAAAAAAAAGGAATACAATTTTGACTCCACTAAGGGAGGGGTGCGCTAGTCATCTCGACTCTACTTGTCCGGTAATTGAAATGTGCATGCATATCTACATCTAATTAAAAATGGCGACAGTATTGGTAGAAGTCCTTGTATTGGACGACCTTATTCTCTACTTTTCCATAGCATATAATGTTTTGATGTCTGGGGGGTAACCAATCAAAAAACTGTACCAAAATGAAACGTTCTTCAATCGAACGTACACTATTCCTGCTTTTATCTGTGAAATACTGAAAATCAGTTCGTTCTAAGCTAATTTTGATTTGCGCGTTCAGAACATCAACGGGTTTTGTGTTTCAGAAAATTTATTGACTTCAAATTAGAAAAAAATATTTTAAACTTCTTCAAGCTATTATCTCTTTCTATTTCTTACTGTTCCATTTTATATTTGGATATCAAACGAGGTATTTTCAACATTATCTGATCATCAGCCTTCAGAAAAATAAGTGAGGTTTGAATTAACCATTCTTTTGCTTGTTTTTAGACGTTTCGTTTTGGCTTTTGTTATCGTAAAAACATATCGCTCAAGGATTTTCTTAGTCTCCCCCACAGCCGCTTTCAGTGTCGTCACGCAACGCTTTCTCCCCTGAGCTACTCAGGGGAGAAAGCGCTGCGTGACGACACTGAAAGCGGCTGTGGGGGAGACTAGGATTTTCTTTGACTGTCCTCTTATTGATCATTACGTCTTAAAATGTTCRAAGCTTCAAAGTGAAACCACTCGCTCCCTTCGTAGTTGCACTTAAGTTTTGAATATTTGAAGACGTTATCTATGATCAATAAGAGGACAGTCAATGAAAATCTATGAATGATTTATTAAATTGAGGAGAAAATGAGCGAGAAAAGTGTCGAGGAAGGAAGGAAAGTGAATAGGAAAGGAAAACGAAATAAGTAAGAAATATGTGATGGTTGTAAGCTGAAAACAATGAAGGAAGGAAGGAAGGAAGGAAGGAAGGAAGGAAGGAAGGAAGGAAGGAAGGACTGAAGGAGAAGGCAAAATCACTCTTACCTTGAATGGTAGTAGTTACCTTGTAGTAGCAGCTCAGTGATCTTGCTAGTAAAATCGATAAAACGATGCTCAAGAGCAACGCTTTAAATAGCTGTCTTTTCAACGTAGTTATACTTTCCACACCGTATATTGTTCGTCGGTGTGCAAACTACAAAGCTAGAAAGCGGTGTTTACTGAAGAAAAAAAACCAGATTCAATATCGGTTCTCTTGCCGACCTTGCGTTGAAACTCACTACTCAAGTCCTTTCTAGGTTCATTCGTGATTTATTTTCTACCACCCACTAAAACTTTCCAAACAACGCGTCCAAACAAGATAAATTTCAAGGCGGCATCGGTCGAGTAAAACACGATTCCGTTTCTATTTTCTGTTTATTTTAGAAAGCACTTGAGAAAGAATAGACCAAGGTCATAATGGGGATAGGATCGCAGAATCGTGAGGAATTATTTCCAGTTTCCCGAATCATGAGTTAAAAGAACCCATAAATTCCGAAAACAGGCCTAAAATCCCGTGTGCGCATGAGCTTTGCTAGATATTATCCCACATCGAACAACCAAATACAAATTCCTAAGATAGATCAGTTCTATTGAGATACTTTGGAGCGGCTTTCGAATGCACCAATCCCGCATTCATTGTTCTACCTCCCTAGTTACTGTTGCTATGTCGGACAAGATAAAATGTGTTTTTGATATACAGAATGGAACAGACACCGGTTTGAGGCCATATATTTCCATTGTTGCTATTTCAACGTACTAGTTTGTATATGGCTTAAGTTAATATTGGTTGAACCTAACTTTATGATAATATGAAACTTCTTTTGTCGTAAGTCTTCGCTTGTAGAAGCTCAAAGTCAAGCCTTAGGAAATTGAAAATATTCACTAAGTAGGTCAACTGATCTGAAATAGTGACGTAGAAATGACGTCACTGCACTACTGAGGTGTCATGAAGCTTGCGAAAATTGACCAGTGAAAACTAAAAACACATCCACTATTGCAATAAAGTTATAAATCCAAATGAGCATAAATAAGAGAGAGAAAAAAAAACTTCTTAATATCGCGCGCGCCATGTAAATTCCCGGTTGGGCTATTTTTAGAAAGCGGATACAGTTTAAATTCATTCTCGTTCCCAGAGCTCCTCGGCTTCGTTCCGACGGGTTCCGATGGGTAGGAACGAAGCCGAGGAGCTATGGGTACGAGAATGGTTTAAATTTTGCCTTACCCTACTCCCGTACGTCAACTAGAGCTAACACGCGTGCGCTCTTTCCGTTTGTTATTTTGATCTCGTTTTTAGTCATTTTTAGTGATTATTATAATGATGATGATCATGATGATAATAATAATGGGAGGTTCTTATATAGCGCATTCATACAACGTCCCAATGCGCTTAACATTTTTATGATTAGTGGAGCTAACTTTACGGGTTGCATATTAAGGCGCTATTGGTAGCCATGCAGCTTACAATCATGAGTCGACCGAGTATTTAATTAACCAGATACTAAACCTTATCCAAGAACAAGACCCTGGAGGCAGGATAGACTGGGATGCCTGGTCCAGTGAGATAGTTTACCGAGTCGCTTTAGAATCTAAAGGCTAAGTAAACATAAGTTGCTAAGTTTTGAAAGCCTGAAATCGAGCGAAGGGCATAAAAATACAATTCTAAATCAGGGGTTATATGCACTTTGGAGAATTGTAAACGTGTAAACGTAGCCTGACACTCAAAAGAGCGGTCACAAGGAAGTAGATCGTTTTCTCAAGATTGCGTGCGCATCCAAAGTTAAGGAACTTGACGGGCCATGCTACCAGAACAGGAGCTTTGTAATGAGAATTATCATACATTTCGAGAGGTCGACTTGTTCCTCTTGCATGATTTTCATTTGCGTTTCGCGCCAAAAAATGCGCGCTTGTATTTCTGTAGCACTCGCAAAAATTTCTTATGCCTTTTTTAAAGAGCGCGAGCATAACTGGACTCTGAAGATGACTTCTGTTCAGGTTGTCAAAACGTCAGTCACCACCAACAACAGTCTTCCTAAAGACTACACTCACCCGGACGAACACATTTCAAACTTTGAAAATTATGTTAACGAAGGAATACTTTAAATTTTGTTTTGGTTGGGGAACGGGTTAATAACTTTCTGAAAAAATAGCCCACTTCAAGCAAAATCTTTTTTTCAAAGGTTTTAGAAATCGCCTTCAACTATAAGGTTTCCAATGGTTTATCACACTGCCCCAAAATGCCTCGTTTTACGCTTAGAGCAGTAACACGGAACTCTTGATGGATGTGTTACCATCCAATAGCAAAAGCCATTAAAATAAGGCAATATTTTAATATGAGTAACAAATACTATGATTGTTAGACAAATTCTAAATTAAAGATATTTCAAGTGCTCCTAGTTATATAAAATATTGAGAGCAAATCACCAGAAGTTAAATTCAAGAGCAAAAGGATATCAAATACCCAAGTTGGAATGTCCTGTTGGTAATATTCTTTGAGAATGAATTCCAGAATTGCTAAATGTTACGAAAGCATTATTTTAAAAAGATAACGCTGTCATCTTCTGGGGTGCTTACCATTTAAACCAATCCATTGGGTTTGGATATGCATTCGCTAATAATAAGAAAAGAGCGGGAAACTTTGACTTTCGAAAAATGGTACACGCGTCTACCGGAAGAAACAAAAAGAGCGGGAAACTTTGACTTGTGAAAAATGGTACACGCGTCTACCGGAAGAAACAAAAANTACCGGAAGAAACAAAAAGAGCGGGAAACTTTGACTTGTGAAAAATGGTACACGCGTCTACCGGAAGAAACAAAAAGAGCGGGAAACTTTGACTTTCGAAAAATGATACACGCGTCTACCGAAAAAAACAAAAAGAGCGGGAAAAGTAGATTACCTAAATCGGAAAACAGAGAGACTTTCCGAACGGAATGATTCATACCATTTGTTTATCAAAAGGAATTTCTGGTTTTTCCGGGTAAATGGTAAGCACCCCTGGTTTTATGTTTTGTTGGGTCAAGTTAAGAGAAATAAGCCAGACTCTGGATTAGAAAGGTATTTTATCTACAGTGAAGGAGTGAAACCATTTTAAAATCGTTTTTGAACACCAACATCACGCATCTTGACAGAGAGGTATATTCAAGACACTTATAGAATGAGAGCAAATAGCTTCACTAAGATCCAAGGTGCTGTAGAAGTGATATGTTTGTTAAAGAATTCAGAAAATCCAGTGATCTTGTCAAAGGAGGTCGTCGGAATTTCTAGTTATCTGAATCTGGTTTGATGTATATTCCCTCCTGAAATCGAGAGGAAATTACATTTAGCTCATCCATTAGTAAAGGAATACATACTGTCCAATTTGAAAATAATTGGATGAAAAAATTCTGAGGACTGACAAAATTGGAAGACGCCGATAGGCCAAGTCCAATTTGGCAGTCAAGAAGAGTTTTTTGAATTCAATTATTTCCAAATTGGACAGACATGTAGTCCTATTGCAGATTAATCATATCATCCCACACTATACTAGGCTGATTCCATAAGTCATAGTTTTCACTCGAAAGAATGCGAATGGAAACCATGGTGGGATGGAATATTGAAGTCATTGTCAAAGGAATTAAATGTAGGGGAGAAGAAATACATTCCTGCTAAAACAAGATGTGCTAAAGGTGGTTGAACTCTTGCCTCATTTCCATGAAAGGACATGAAATGTACCAAAAACATCATAGTGAGGCTCATAGGTCCTTGGTTCTTGCTTACCATGCAAACTTTTTCAAATTACCGCTGTGTTCCTTGATTACAGACTCATTTGCTCAGGCTAAGCCTCAAATCAGTGCCTAATTACTCGCAAATACCAGTAAAAATAACAGTAAAGTAAAGAATGCACAAGTTCAACAATACGAACACTTTGAAACTTGACAGACCTTGACTGGAACACGTGAATATTCTTCACAAAATAGAGGCTTAGCCTGAGCAAATGAGTCTGTATTCAAGGAACACAGTGGTAATTTGGAACTCAAAAAGGGTCTATTTCGAACAGCTGTAGGTTTTTATCATTTATTGTTACTACACTGACATTTTGGAAGATCACTAATTTTGATATACTCTTTCTAATGAAAGCATTGTTGTCTCCTATAACTGATGAACTAAGGTATCTCAAGGGACACGCCTTTTTCATATGGTCTATAAATAGCAATGAAACAGCCCCCATGTTTGTTGATCTAACAAGAGAAGCTAATGAGGAATGCTTTGGTATCGTCAACCCAACATGGTGGCTATGATATAACATGCACCCCAAGAATAGGTCAAGGATTTCGTAAGCTCTGAGAGGTACAAGTGTACTTACCATTGCCTTCCATTCATTGCCAGTCTCAGGGTAACTGTATCCACTGATCTCTCTCTGCCCATTGATTGGTCTTCCAAACTGGTCTCCTGTTGTGTGCAGATATCTGTTGGATATGAAAACAAAAATGATCAACAGAAATTCTCAGACATTACTTGGGCTCCCTACTGGGCCAAAGAACCTTTTACATGAAGAATTTTTTTCCTGTAACCTGCAATGCAATGCTTATAAAAGTAGGACATTGAAAGTTGCAGGTGAGATGTCAGAAGTGCTCAAATTTTTTTGCAACATAGTTTTCTTGGCCTGCAATAAGATCAGATATCTGAGATATCTAACTGTGCTCGGATTGTTCATTTGATTGCATTATAGATTGTGGGATAGATGCTATTTACTGCAGCTTGCTATGTCATATTGTGAAAAGAAAAAGCTCATTCGGGGTCTTGAATACACAATTATGCTGGAATGCAATTACATTGCATTGTATTGCARGTAAAATCGAGTAACAGGGCCTATTTGAGAAAGGGAAACCACTCATGGCTATGACATTTTTTACCTCCTCTCCAGGGCGGAACTGTAAATCCATAATATATTTAACGAACTTATATTTTACAACCATCACTTACCACACACGGCTCTTCTGTGGAAGTTCACTACACTATACATTCTATGTTTACAACATACAATACTCAACTCACATGTTGATATTCACATAGGGAGAGAGGAAAACTAGAGAACCTTGTGAAAAACCCTCCTTGCAAGAGTTAGAACAACTAAATAAACAAACTCAACTCACATATGATCCAGTCTGAGCTGGGGCTCAAACTTGGACCAAAGCGGTTTGAGGCGAGCATCAGCAAAGTTCACATACATGTAATATTGAAAACCGCTATACGTGTACAAGTAGAGTATACTCACACGTTGGTTTCCCTATGCTTGAATCTTACAATCTGCTTCCTCTCCCAGTACTTTGTAGAACACACAGGTAACCATTCATCTAAATCATCCCCAACACCATCCTCACCAAAGGCACTCACTTCTTGATTGTGAGAGATAGGAGACTGGAAGTGGTGACTATGTAGGTTGCGCTTAGTCGCTAAGTGTTGTATTCTAATGGTAGAGCCACATTTTATAGGTGTTCTGTTGAGAATACATTTTAAACTGTTATTTCTACCACTTGAGCTGTGAACGAGGTGTTCAAAGCATGATTGGACGAAATGAACAAGCTAAGCATTTTTGGAGCTTGAAAGAATGAAGCAAGCATGGAGTTAAAGCAAAATTGTTTTTATTCTTTCTTTTCATATTTCTGCTTCTTGTAGGCACATACACCTATTTTGAAAATCGTTGTTGCACCAAGAGCCTCAAGTAACAAACCAAGGCTCCAAGAGAACGTYGGTACTGTACTTTTAATTATAATTGATTTATTCTTGGTTCATGCAAGTGGCTATAGCTCTCCACTAATTATCATCTCAAGCAGCCTTGCTTGGAGCAATTTGTGAAGTCAATAAATGAAAATGCACCATGAATAAACTAATTACAGCTAAAAGTACCGGCGTTCTCTGCGGTCTTGGCTTGTTGTTTGAGGCTTTTGGTGCAACAACGATTTTCAAAATAGGTGTAAATTAAACCAAGTTTAGTCAGAAGAAAACAGAAAAATATGCAAGGGTTACAGTAGCCTGGGAGTCAGCATTGTGATTGGCTGAAACAAAATTCAGCTAGTATCTCATTACCACTGTAGAGGGATCACATCCCATGAGATTGTGGCTGGCATGCGCAAGTCAGTTTTTAAAGCTCAAATATGAATGTTGAAGAGAATTGATACTGTAAAATACATTTTGGGTGTGACAAGCATGGCACCAAAGAAAATAATAGTCTTACCCTCGTTTACATGGATCTTCTACTTTTCCTTTTATTACCCAATAACTATTGCCATCATCAGGTGAGTCTACACCAGTAACAGACTGTAAAATTTAAAGGAGACAAAATGCTAGTGTTAGGAACTTCAATCAACTACAACTGAAATGATGTGCAGTAATGAACGTACATGTACTGTACTTTGCCTTGGTGCAAGGTTTACCCACTTTAAACAATGTGACGTTCCCAAGAGTATCATTTCTTTTCGTTAATGGTTACACATGGAAAGACGCATTGAATATACAGATACGACTCAAACAAAGAATCTTATTCTCAAGAGAAAAACACGAGGTCTGAAAGGGGGAAAACAATAAGCCCAAACTAAGTTGGTCTGTAGTACTAAAAAGTATAGTGAGCAAAGTGTATTAGATAAATATTGCTTGTGTACTGGGATAAATTGCTTGTTCCAGTCTATGTGAACAGAGTTGTTCTCTCCCTAGCCAGGAGGGTTTTTCTCCAGGTTCTCTGGTTTTCTTCTTTCTTTAAAAATCAACAACAATGTCTAGGAACATTAGAATATTTAATATAGTTGTAGTGTGTGAATGAACTGTAATATCCCCAAGTAGTATTTTTACACAAGTGAATATAATAAATGCGGCACGCTAATTGGTCACAATTTACATCTTATGCGCACGCCTATTCGTTGATTTGTGCCGCTTACAAAGATAAATAAAATTTGAAAAATGAAACAAAAATTATTATCCTTATTTATTATATATTCCCTTGTGTTAAAAATGCTAAAACAGTTATTCACCTCAGGGCCAGTGAATATCGGGGAATATTCACCTCACCCCTCGAAGACTTGTGTCTGTGTAAATATTTCCCGATATTCACATTGCTAATTATTGCAAAAATTCAAGAAGTATTTTTTCACAGTTTTCCGTGTTAGATACTCTGATGTAAACGTGTCAGATGCTGAGAGAGCATGAGAGAATTGTAGCAAACCACAACATGAAGCTTACAGTGTAGATTTACTATCAGAAAATAATCAATTTAACATAGACGATATGGAATTTCAAGACATTTTCATGTAAAACAAATGGTCACAAGCAAGAGAGGGAATTAGACGAGAAAAACTGTTTTCCACAATTTCGATATTTTGAGCAGCAAATCAGGTGAAGCCACGAGAAATGATTTGCATATATGCTAATGACATGACAGATTCAAAAAAATTTCTCAAGACCTTTTCCTTTACAAAATTTTGAGTATAAAATAAAGAAAAGAAGAATATCGAAAGAAATAAAAGGAATCGAATGTGATACTCTGAGAGCTGTTTTTTTTGTTTTGATAATATTTTTACGTAAAAACAGTCTGCTATTTCACAATGTCTTTCGAAATCGTATTCCAAGATTTCATTTTTTTACTTCCATCTAATTTAAATCATTTTCTTTGCAAAATTCAATAGCTTACATAGAAACCTTGACTTAAAATTTAAGATTATATATATTGTTTAAAATTTAAGAGAGTTTTTGAGTTAGTTTACGAAAGAAAATAAGAAAATATGAGGCAAGAATAACACTTGCAGGTTGTTTTAGGTGGAAAATAATTTGCACAAACCTGTTGTCCACTACCAGAACCATATCTAACTTCATGAGAGTGTAGCCTAACATTATGCTGTACATTTACGAGCTTAACAACACTTCCACAAGTCACAAATTTAAAATCTGTGGAGGAAAAAGGAGAGAATTATGACCAGTTCGTTAATTCGATACCCTGAACGAACTACCTACTGTCGACGGGAATTCAAACTTTTAAAACATTTAGAAGTTCTCAAACTCACCGTCCTTGTTTCCAAAGGCACATTGAGATATTACAGAAACTATGAGAATTAATAAATATGCTTTGAGAGCTGTTAAAGTTGGTAAAAATGAGGGTAAATGTGACGATAATGTGGTCGCCATGTTTGAATTGAGTCAAAAGGAACTGCAAAGCAACAACGCGGCGTCTTGGATGGCTAAGCCTCGATACCATGACGAAAGTGGACAAACAGGAGACAAACAGGAAAAACCGGTCAACCGGAAGTTAAATTTTTGCCAGAAGAAACGCAGGCTCTGGGTCCTTTTTTTCGTGCTCCGTTCGGTTCATAGTGTATATTGAACCTCGCCCAGTAAATAGACAAAAATGTAATAATATATGTAGATATAATATAGGAAAATGCTATCTGGAAAATAAAAAAAACCTTGAATTACACTGGGTTATCAGTTTGCCCGTACATGATTTTCAAACCTAACAAAGCTTTTCCTAAACTTTTGTCGGTAACGCCGTTATTTAGCGCATTATAAGAGGCGTGATTTATGCAAGTTTCATAATTTTGAAAAAGAAAAGCAAAAACATAGAAAAATTCGGAAAAGTGTTAAAATGATAGACCGCTGACTAGATGACGCTCAGCAGAGAGTTAAATTTTTATCAGCTCTCAGACGCCACACAGGGAGCCCGGCTTGGTAATGCTAAATCGGTAAAACGATCACGTTTCATATGTTGATGACAATACATAATAATCGTAACTCAATACACCCCTATTACAAACGGTCACTACGTAATAGAATACCAGTGTTTGTAACGCGTAACTTAATACCGTGATAAATTCAAATACGTAACGCACGCGTCTTACGGGGCATCTAACACTATTGCATTACAAGTTCTATTACGTAGTGACCGTTTGTAATAGGGGTGTATTGAGTTACGATTATTACGTAATGTCATCAACATATGAAACGTGATCGTTTTACCGATTTAGCATCACCAAGCCGGGCTCCCTGTGGACGCCATTGATTTTATCATAATCGGAAAATATAGTGTCAGAAACGTTGAGCCATCATCCTCAGCTTTCATTTAGCGTAAACTTTAGTCAGAAAGTAACGAAAATTTTAAATCTACGTTTTTTGAATCTTTATACTTGTCGTCATAATGAAGATTATAAGAAGTGACGCCGATAAAACCAGACCGTATCCAGTCGTCACTGCACTCACGCTTTTTTAAATGTGCGCGCGACGGCTTTTGGGAAGGAGCTTTGCTTTTCTCTTCTTTCCTTCCCTTGATGCACCGCGAACTCACTAAATTCTTCCCATCAACCACAGCGTGAGATTAGTAAGACAAGAGAAGTGACTGGGTACGAATCTGATCAGAAACAGTGACGTTGCAAGACGTCAATGCAAATCTTAGGTGCCATCATGAAGCTTGCAAAAATTGAACTGTGAAAAACATGCCCGCTATTTCAACTGAAAAATATATAACTCATTAATTATTGCGTCGCTCTTATGAAAAGGTCATTAGCAAAGTTATTTTTGTCATTTGGTGGCCTCAAATACAAAGCATTCAGTCGAGGTTGCAAGGTTCAAATTTAAACAATCCTTTGAAAGTACCTTGGCGCGTGGCTTGAGCGCTTTGTGATTGACCAGTGAACCGATGTATGGAAAATAGTGAATACTAAAAAATATATTACATGCTATTGAAGGTAACACAGAGCAAAAAGAGTACCCGAAACAGTAGAGTATTAACAAATCTTTCATATCATCCTTCATATTTTATCAAACCCTAAAACAACCTCTGAACTATTCTAAGTAAGGGCACGGCTATCTCACACATCATACTTGAGTTCTCCCCCCTTGAGTCCAACTCCATATCCGGGGAGTGGGAATCCCGATTGGAAACGGACGGGAATACTCATCGTACCTTTTTCGGGTTCCAGATCTGCAGTTTGGTACCTCTTAGGGTGTCAAAAATCTAAAAGGACTACCAGAGAGTAAGCCAGTACCTCTTAGGGTGTTTTTGAGGCAATAAGATACCTGAGATTATATGATGACAGTCAGTTGTAAATCAGGACTGATATTTATTTTCAAGTCATTATCTGACTTCTTTCACTTAGATCATAGATAATATTAGTACTTTTTAAGAGATAAAAATGATTAGTAGTTGCCACGCCCAACTGGAAAGGACTCGGGTCATTTTCGAAATTACCGACGACCATCCCAGCCCTTCAATATATTGGAGTAACCCCCTGGGCTCCATATACAGAGCACTCATTCTTAGTTAACGGGACCATTTGATGTCGCACATTAATAGATCACTATCTTTTTTTTTATCTTATCACCAGAACCACTTCTTGCTACTGCGATAGCTGTTTAGCGAATCCTCAAGACAGCCAGTGTTCTTGGAAAGCAGCCATTCTACGACAGCCTAGCACGTCAAGTGTTCACAACGAGCTTGTGGTGAAGATCGATGATTTTGTTGCAGCCTCATATGACGGAGAATGGTACATTGGCAAAGTGCAGGAAGTGGATGCAAATGACGGCGAGCTGTTGTTAACCTTCATGACAAGGAGTGGAAAGAACCCCCAAGCATTAAGTTTTCGAT